>PVIA01002295.1:185253-218387 GCA_004024845.1 Tonatia bakeri | reverse complement strand
AAAGAAATATGGCCCAAATAAAAGAACAGATCAAAACTCCAGAAAAAGAACTGAATAAAATGGAGATAGTCAACCTATCAGATGCAGAGTTCAAAACACTGGTGATAAAGATGCTCAGAGAATTCACTGAGTATGGCAAACACATAAGGAAAGAAATGAAGGATAAATTAAGTGAAATAAAGAAAAACCCACAGGGAGCCAACAGTGAAACAAAAGAAGCCAGGGTTCAAATCAATAATTTGGAGTAAAAGATAGAAAATTGTACTTCAACAACAATTAAAATAAAAAACATTTAAAAATATTTAAAAAATCAATTATTTGGAACACAAGAGAGAAATAAAAATGTAACCAGAACAGAATAAAGAAATAAGAGTTCAAAAAAATCTAGGAGAGTATAAAGAGACTCTGGGATACCTCCAAATGTGCCAAAATCTGAGTCAGGGATGCCAGAAGGAGAAGAATATAAGTAAGAAATTGAAAACTTATTTTAAAAAATAATTAAAGAAAACTTCCACAATTTTGCAAAGAAAATAAACATACAAGTCCAGGAAGCACAGAGAATCTCAAACAAGTTGGACCCAAAGAGGAACACACCAAGACACATCATAATTAAAATGCCAAATATTAGAGATAAAGAGAGAATCTTAAAAGCAGTAAGAGAAAAGCAGAGAGTTACCTACAAAGGAGTTCCCATAAGACTATCAACAGATTTCTCAAAAAAAACTTTGAAGGCAGGAAGGACTGGCAAGAAGTACTCAAAGTGATGAAAAGCAATAATCTACTACCAAGATTACTCTATCCAGCAAGGCTATCATTTACAATAGAGAGACACATAAAGTACTTCCCAGACAAAGTTAAAGCTAAAGGAGTTCATCATCACCAAGCCATTATTACATGAAATGTTAAAGGGACTTATTTAAGGAAAAAAAAAGAAAATCAAATATATGAGTACTAAAATGACAACAAACTCACAACTATTAACAATTAAATCTAAAAAAAAATCACACTAAGCAAACAACTAGAACAGAAACAGAATCACAGAAATGGAGATCACATGGAGGGTTATCAGAGGGGAGAATGGGGGAAAATGTGCAGGGATTAAGAAGCATAATTGGTAGGTACAAAATAGACAAGAGGATGTTAAAAATAGTACAGGAAATGGAGAAACCAAAGAACTTATATGCAGAATCCATGGACATGAACTAAGGTGAGATGTTTTTGGAGGGAAGAGAGGCAGCCGGCAGAGATGGGCAAAGGGGAAAAATTGGGCCATGTGTAATAGCATAACCAGTAAAATATACTTAAAAATAAAAAAAATAAAACAGTTTATTGGTAGTTCTGTTGACCAACAATAGTCTTCATTGTGTGTGTGTATTAGCTGGGCTGTTTCATTAGGGCCCCTACTCGTTAGAAAAAGGTAGCCTTTTCTCCAGAGTTCATCAGTGTTCCTAGACAAGAATTCTCTAATTTCTGCCTAGAAGACATTCTCAGACCAAATGATAGAAAGAACTGTAATGAATATATAGACTTTCACTTAATAACCCTGATGTAAAAATCAGTATGTTACATCCTGTTTTCATGATTCCAGATTTCTTAATTCAAAGTCTCTCTGGTTCAATGCCACAAAACAAAACAAAAGAAACAAAAAAAAATACTCTTCCACAGGGATTCACTGAAGAGTTGGCAGAAGAAGAGAGATGGTTAAGCATTTAATTGTATATGTGGAAGGAGATCTGGGTGTGTAATTTATATAGACTTTCAACCAGTTCCTCTGATACTATTTTTAATTTTATTTATGTATATTTTAATCCTCACCCTAGGGCATGCTAACTGCTTTTAGATAAGGGAGAAGGGAGGAAGGGAGAGAGAGAGGAAAAAAAAGAGAGAGAGAGACATGGATGAGAGAAAGAGACATCCATTGATCAGTTGCCTCTTACACATACCCCAACCAGGCCCGAATCAGCAACCTAGAAATGTGCCCTAACCTGGAATCAAACCTGTGACCTTCCAGTTTACCAGAAGATGCTCCAACCACCTGAGCCACACTGGCCAGGGTAGTTCTGATTTTAGATTCAATTACACTCTCACTCTAAAAGCTAAGTGGTGTCTCTAATTCCTGAACTTTTTAAAGATTCTGTAGCATGAGTATACTTAGTTCTGATCATTCTGACAATTTTTATTTAAGTTTCTTTAGTATGCTACTCAGTGGCCATTCTCTGATATGATTCTTTTTTTAAAATTTTTTTTCTGCCATCTCCTTTCCCATTCTATCTGTGTTGAGATGTGTTTTGTTGTTGTTGTTTTATCCTTTTACTATTACTTTAGTGTGGTTTTAGGAAGAAGTTATAAAGAATGAATACATTTTAAACAGCAGGTTTAAGTAGAACTAATTCTATGTATTTGTCTTAAATACATAGCTGTTAATTCACTTCAAAAACTGGACTCTTAGAGTCTAGAATTATAAAAATTTTGTAATTGACTTTCAATAAAAATATTTGTATAAATGACTAGGTCAAATATTTGAAAAAATTTAAATCATTTTGTTATGAAATATGCCCTTTTATAAATCTACTTTTATTAAAGTATTACACTTTGTAGAACTCTTAGAATGCTTTTATAATTTTTAAAAAACAAAATGATAGTTTATATTAAGTTGAGGAACATAATTACAATATTCTTTCAACACAATAATATAGAGTGAGCTATATTCTTGATTGAAATAATAAACAAAAAATACATTTTGTAGTTGCTTTGTAAATTCAAAGTGGATCAATATTTCTACATAAGAAATTTTAGAAAATTAAGTTGGGAGAATAGCTAATTCAGGTTAATTAATCTCAAATTAATTAAAGTGTTGATATAGTGTCAAAAATATTTCAAAATGTCTGTCAAATTAAAAAACCCTCATTTAATATCAACCCACATTATAGCAGGTTTTCTCTGCTAAACTAAATTTTCTCATCAAAATAGTGAGGAGTTATAACTAAATTTTATTTTAGGTAGGTATTAACTCTCAAGTCTAGAAACATATGATCAGAACATATGGGATTTAATAAGATATATATTTTCACTATTATAAAAAACTCTCCAAGACTACTGATGGACATAAAATTAATATTTTATGAGGTAATTTTAGAAACAACTTATCACAAAAATATTAAAGGATAAATTCTAATATTATTTATTAAAATTGTATATCCATGCTACAGTCTGCCTCAATTTATTGATGTAAATACAATCCTTACATGCAGATGATTTTGTATTTCTATTCTATGCCCCTCTTGTGTTTCCCATGCTCTTGAGATTGACAGAAGCTCCATTTGTGGAACCAGTTTAGAAAACAAAACAGCAATCTACATACCACAGGTGGTAGTTCTAAAACCATGACTCCAAACAGAAAATGAATGTCTTAGCATTTCCTCAAATACTTGGAACAAAGGACCTGAAATAAAGTAGTTCACTTGTTTATGGTTTATAAAAATGAATACCTATCTAATCGAGCAGTTCAACATCAAATCCAAACCTAAGCACAGATGGATTTTAAAACAGTAATCTTATTTTAGACACCAATATTCTCTAATTTAAACACAGCATTCAAAATTTAGTTACCTTCTTATTAACAATGATAGGTCAGGTTTAAAGCTATACGGATTGATGTAGAGAAAAGATACCTAAACCTAAAAACTGTTGTCTTCAATTAAGGTTAATTTGGAACATGTGGGGTCATTAAATAAGCCTAATTGTCTCCATGTGAAGTGTTCTTATCAATAAAAAAAATTTTGCAAAATTATTATCTGAAGGAATTCATTTTTCCAAACCTTGAAGAATAGGCATAGCTCTTGAAAACACATATATAGATCCCATAAGAAAGATCTCTTGCATCCTTTGGAAAGTTTGTACCCATAGAGTCCACAATTTATTACATTAATTTTTCATACAATATCATTTTAGACAGATTTCTAATAAATCCTGGCCACCAACAAGAAAAGTGCTGAAAACAGTACTTCATCACTGCATCACAGTGACATTTCACTTTAAAATACACAGAACAAAATGTTTGGCAAGTCTAGCTTGGTGGGAAACTTCAAAAGGAAGTCAAAGACGGGAACAGAGCTGGTGCTTTTAGGAAAATGACACAAGCCTTAACACACTGCCAGGGACGGGACGGCAAAAGTGGAAGGAGCATTGTTATCATTTCCACCAAAGAGTGTGATAGGAAGTAAGTCCCTGAGGCACTACTGAGCCTGGACAGCAGGAGAGATGAACAGATAGAAAAGAGTGGGCACAACGCAGAACAGTACTGAAAAGGCTCTTGTAGTAAGAGAGGGAGAGAAGAATGTTTTTAAGAGTCCTTAAAAATGTCACTTCCTTCTTTGTATTTGGCGTTTAACCAAACGTGTATATTTGAAATTATTACTATTAAACCTTCTGTGGCAATGCAAGTCACAATCTCTTATTCATAAACTTTGGGAATTGTTTTTTGGAATATTTCAGTTTAAGAAATATAATACATATATCATATTTTATATGACACACCCAGCAGGATCTCTAAGGATACTGTGTAATCAAACTCATTTCTTTTTCTTGAGTAAAACATCTGATTATTCATACACGTAGGGTAAATAAAGAGCAAAAAGGAAAAAAGACTCCTGGACATGGACAACAGTGTGGTGATTGTTGCAGAAAGGGGTACAAGGGGACTAAGTAGCAATGGAAAAATACAGCAGAGGTTAAATCAAAAAGAAAAAAAGAGTATAGAGTCTCTTCTGTTTTTGGTTTTTTTTCCCGTTATAGTTAGTTCAGGTCAGATGTTGCCCCCAAACTAGTTCACATCAGGTTTTGCTTTAAAACACTTACCAGTAAAAGCCAACAAAGGAAAACAAAATGCACCTATTTAATTTTTCAGAACTTTTTAAATTTTAGAATTGTATTTAAGGTATTAAAGTTGTGTATTTTGAAAATTCATTACCAAAATTATAATAAACAAGAAAACACATGAGGTATACTCTAAAAGGTTATATTACTGAAATATTTAATTTATTTTAATTTAAATTTAATTTACAATTATATGTGAACAAAAATACTCCACTTATTTTGAAAAAATTATATGTAGCTAAAAACATTTGATCAGGAGAAGGGGAGCAAGACGCTGTACTGAGGCTGAGAAGGGTAAGTGTGAGGTCAACCCATGCGCCGGAAAGGGCAGGAAGAGAGCAGCATGCGATGCGGGGGCCCGAGGAATGCCAAGGAAAGTTTGAGAAGGTAGAAAGGGGGATTGCTCTTCTATCATCCTTGAATGTAAAAGGTGAATCACAAATGCATCCCTGTCACCCACTTCTCAATCGCCTGAATAAATGAGATTCAGGGTGAGATCTGATAAATAGATCTTGTGAAGTTCGAACAACTTTCCTAACTATGCAATGCTTGTCCTGCACTGAAAGAAAAGAGGAAAGAATAAAATTTAGGTAGAAAACCAGGCCTTCTTTTCCTATTACTTATGCCTGAATTACTTTAAGATGAGGAAAACAATCCATTTATCCTAATATTAAAAGACTTAATAATTAAAAGTTCTTATAAAGAGGGAATGGAATGATGAATAAATCTGTTCAAAAAATCCAAATAATTGTAGGTCTTTACTGTATTTCAGTGGAGAAGAATGTAAAGAGACCAAGAGGATTTTAAGTATATTTGCTAACAGTAAAAAGTGGAAAAATAAGACTAAGCAAAAATAGATCAACAAACACTTTTCCTGTGACATACCATTTTTCAAGGTACTGATTATTTTTAACAGATATAAATCAATAGTAGACTCTACACGGACATTTTGGTCTTTCACTAACAAATTGTTCTACATATATGACATGAATTTATAATAAAATAAGAATGGCACATGAGTGAAATGACAAAAGAAGTAATAGTATGTTGAGTATGATTCTTTAAACAATTATAAATAAATATGCACTTATATACTTACATGTAAAGATAAGGAGCATACACATTCAACACTAAGTAATTGGTGAAATTTTTAGTAATATATATTGTTTTATTCATCTGGTTCTTAAATGTTCTTAAAATAATATGAATTATTTTATCATAAATATTAAGAAAAATTTTAATGGAGATTTTTCCCGAAAATATATTAAATGAACTATCATTATGTTACATAGTTTTAATTCTCAATTGAAAAACTCTTTTTATTCTTTTTTATCCTCACCTGAGGACATTTTTTCATTGCTTTTAAAAGAAAAAAGAAGGAAGAGAGGAAGGGAGAGAGGAAGGGAGAGAAGAAGGGAGAGAGAGAAACATCAATCAGTTGCCTCCCATGTACACCTGGACTTAGGGACCCTATGTCCCTGGACCAGGGATCGAAATTGAAACCTAGGTATGTGCCCTCATCAGGAATCAAACCTGCCGCTCTTCAGCTATGAGATGAAGCTCCAACCAACTGAGCCATACAAGCAGGGCCAAATTCTATTTTTTAGAATAACCATAGGTCTTTACAATGATGTAACAACAAAAAGTAGATTTCAAGTTGTAGAACAAAAGAAATTCACAGTAGATTTAATCATAGTGTTATGGGAAATTTACTTACAGTACACATCCACTCTGATTGACTTTATCGCTGGGGACCCCAAACCATTCTCTGCTTTACAGTAATACCGGCCTCCTTGGTGTCGCTGAATATTTGTAATCCTCAAAGTCTCATTGAAGACACTTGAGTCTTGGAATCTGTCAGAGGCACTTCCTGCTGTTTTGGTCCACCTGATCTGAGCAAGCATCAACAAAGATTGTTACTTTAGGTTGGCTATCTCAAAGAAAAATTTTAAAAAATCAAATCATTTTAAAGGTTTGTTTTTAGAACTACTACAATGCCATTCCTGGCAAGTTATGGATTAAAATTTCAAATTTATACACACAATTAGAAATAATGTTTAAATGCAATGTCATCATTGTATCAGTGTGGAGGCCAAATAAATATAATATAAGGGAAGTTAAAAATAAGTCCAGTCCAGTCCCCTTTCATCTGCAGTTTCACTTTCTGCCATTTCAGTTACCTGTGATCAGCCACAGTCTGAAATATTAAATGAAAACTTTCAGTGTTCAGAGGGGAGAGGAGAGGGAATTTCAGGGCAAAGGGGGAAGGGTTTACAGGAAGAAGTATAAAGGACACATGGATAAAAACTAGGGGTGGGTGGAAATGGGAGGGAGGAGGGGAGGGCTGGTTGGGTGGGTTGGGATGGGAGTAAAAGATAGAAAATTGTACTGTAACAACAATTAAAATAAAACATATTATAAAAGGAAAATTTCAGGTATAAACAATTTATAAGTTTTAAATTGCACGCTGCTGTTCCGATTTAAGTGATGAAATCTTGCACCATTCCACTCCACCTTGCCCAGGATGTGAGCCATTCCTTCATTACTTAGCAGCCCAGTTATCATGCTCACTGTTGTGATATCACAGAGCTTGCGCTTAAGTAACCCTTGTTTTATTTAATAATGGCCCCAAGCCCATTCACATAACTTTCATTGCAGTATACTTTTATGATTGTTCTATTTTATTATTACAGTTGTTAATCTCTTACTTTGCCTAATTTATAAATTAAGGAATCCTTGCATAGGAAAAAATATTATACATGTACATAAGGTTTGTTACTCCTCAGTTTCGGACATCCACTGAAGGTCTTAGAACATACATCTGAGAATAAGGGGGGGTCTACTAGAGAATGTTGGAAATGTGAATTAGTTTCTATTTTGGTTGGGTACCTAATTGTTTTTTATATTTTCCAAACCCTGTAATGTGCTTTTTATTTATTAGTACAGGTACTACAGGTGGGCTGTCAATTTCTTTCTGGACATGCTTCATTATTGAATTTTAAATTTCCTGTTTGATTTGGGTAATTTAAGAATATTGATGGTTGTCAGATGGCAGGGGGGTATAGGGGATTGGGTGAGGAGATGAGGGGATTAAGAAGTACAAACAGGTAGTTACAGAACAGCCATGAGGATTTAAAATACAGGATAGGGAATGGAGCAGCCAAAGAACTTACATGCCTGACCCATAGACATGAACCATGGTGGGGGATTGCCTGAGGGAGTGGGGGATGCTGGGTGGAGAGAAATAAGGGGGAAAATTGGGACAACTGTAATGGCATAATCAATGAAATGTAATTTAAAAAAATAAAATATAAACTAAAATAAAATGAAAAAATATTACTATAATGCCTTATCGAGATTATATGTAATTTTACATACCTGGTTGTTAAAAGTACTTTTTTATGGCTTTTATTTGATATACCCCAAAATAACTTGTCTGTTTTGAAAGTTAGAATTCAGTTTACATCAATAATTATTTCCAAAAATGTGCAAACTTTTCCAAAGAGAACATTGCTATCACACTGCCAAAACACTTTGAATATCTAAAACATTCCATTATAAACAATACTATTCTTTTAAACACAGCTGTGTACGACAGACTTAGTTTTTGCTAGTAATAAACACTGACATTCAACTGAAATTTTGTGTTATTTTAGTTTATAAAACCTGAACAAAAGCCACATGATGGTACTGTAGGATGATACAAAATAAGAAGTAGAAGAATTTGTTTTTCTCTCCTTGTTCCTGCTGTATAGTACATACTTGCTTGTTTTTATTTATAGGTTGGGACGCAGCTGATAGAAATCCTCTGGTCAAGCACACATGAAGAAACATGAAAAAATGCCACTAAAAACTGAGTCTTGAAAATGGAAATCCTATAATACTGCCATTATCTATGCTATTTTCATATAATGTTAATTAAAGTTTATGATCTAATGACATTAAGAGTATGTTAAAAACTTCCACAAATCATTAAAATACCAGTAAGAATATAATTATGATTATCATTAATTGTGATTGAAATGAAAATATTACATAAAGATGGTAAAAATTCAATAATTCACAAAATTATATATCAAATATTCACTCAACACCTACTCTGTGCATGGAATATACACAGAAGTAGACAGCATGATTCCTGATTTCAAGCAGTTTATAAGTTGATTACTAATTTGTTCATAAAAGGACAGGGTATACCTAGGGCCCTGGTGAAATTCAGAGCTCCATTTTTATTACAGGTAAACAAATAAGGAAAACTTCAACAAATAACTCATGTTTATTCTTATATAGAGATACACTAACTCCAAGACAAAAATACTTAAGATATAAACAAAACACAATTCCAATTAAGATATCAACTTTCCTTTGACTATCACACTATAATAACCAAAATTTATTTAAAAAAATAAACATTTCAGAAAGTGAGAAGTAAGCTCATTTTTCAAAAAAAATAAAAAGTAAGTTCAAGATAAAAAGAAAAATGATCTGGCAGTTGCAGATATTAAAAATATGATATTAAGATACAGTGATTAAATCATATAATACTGATACAATACTAGAAATTGCTCTAGAATGGAGGAGAGACCAAGAGCACATGTGCACTTGTGTGTGAGAGAGAGAGAGAGAAAAGAGACTACAACACAGACTAGCAGTTAACTTTTTGGTCTTAAAACAACTTTACACTAAAAAATTGTTAAGGACCACAAATAGCTTGTGTTTACTTGAATGATATCAATTAATAATTATATTATAAATGAAAACTGAGATCTTATAAAACTATATATTAACACATTTTAAATTATATTAATAAACTAATGACATGTTAATATAAGGCATATTTTTAACCAGAAAAAAACTGTATTTTCCAAAGCAAAGAATGGAATTGTTTTATAGTTCTGCCACTCTCATTGATAATTAGTCTGGTGGAAAAGATATAGCTGAATGATCAGATCAGCTTCTACATGCAACGTGTTGCAATACGTCCCTTTGAAATAGTTGAAGAGAATCTGACCTAATGTGGATATTTAGCTGTTAAGGGAAAAATATTTCAATAGCTATTTCAGATAATTGTGAATAGTCCTTTTTAATATCACACTAAAATTCTGTAAGTGGCCGCTTTAACATTTGCATGAATAGTAGAATCTATAACCACGTCAGTGACCTTTTGTTACTCTGTTACATTCAAACTCATTGTTCCATCCTGCATTTTGTATGGATTTTTTATTCTTATGTGATTTTGTCACAGCATGCATTAGTCATTTGGAAAATATAAATCCACTGAATTATGCATATCTTTCAAATGTTGACATATTCTATTATATAAACAAGTCATGTTTATTAGTCTCATCATCATTCTCTCCAGAACAGTGTTTAAGTGTTGGGAAGCCATCATGCTTATGTTAGCAGATTTTCCAAAATTCTGCCAATTCTCTGAAAATGTGAATTTTATCCTTAGTGACTAATACAGCTAAGGTGTTTTAGGGGGCATGGGAGTTTCACTCCATTCATTTTTGAAAAAATATTTGCCATATACCCAAATCTGAAAACTATAGCTTTTATAACAATCATTCTTTTAAGTTAAAAACACTATTCTATGAAAAAGTGACTAATTCACTGCAAAACCTAAACACACAAGTTCTTACCTGAGAAACACTGTACATTATTTAGTAAGTAGCAAAGATGTTTTACAGGGAATTTTTTTTATTTTTCACTCAGAATATTAAAACTACAGTAGTCAAGTTTCAATATGTTAAACATTTTTTCTTTTTCCCTCCACTTTTTAAAAATAAGTACTAAAAGGAAACATTCCTGAGCTGCAGAAAGGCATAAATCTATTCATTGAGAGGACTTACCAAATTAAATGTCTAATTGATGAGAAAAGAAACCCCAGACATATTCTGATAAAAGTTGTGACTTCAAAGTCTACAAAGAAAACTGTATATGCTTCCAGGCTGAATGAATAAATTGTACAATGTGTTTGATCCTGCTCATACCCTAACTGGCTTTTCTCTTCTTACATCTTACTTGAAATCCAAATCATTCATCAACCAAAAGGCTGCCCAGGACAGAAGACATTTTTCAGCTACACATTAAGCGAGGTTCTCGCCTGTGTATTTCAAGTAGAAATATCCTACGGGAAAGCAGGACTCCACATTGTCCTCACTGCAGCATATTTCCAGTGGATTTCGTCTTGGACCATGAGCTTATTTGGAATGAAAACCAAGCCCAGAGAAGCACTAAAACAGAAGAAATCTCAATTCTTGTCATCAGAGAGCTATAACTAACTGACCTGAACTACATAAAGCCTTGGACTTCTACATGAGAAAAAATCAAATTCTACTTTATGTAATACTTTCTGGGGATTTTCTATGACAAACAGCCAAACTTAATTATAACTGATAAGCTTGGGGTGGTCAAGGAGATCAGCCTGTCTTCAGGATTTTTATCTCCAACATTGAAAGCTCTAAACAGTGGAAGATTCTGCAATTAAGCAAAAAATAAATTAATTAATTAATTAAAAGGAGGGGGGTCTCATTCATCTTAGTGTGAAAGAAAAATATTCAGTGATATGTAAACACTAAGTAACCACAGGGTTCAAATAATCCTACCAGGAAAAATATACTTGAGACAATATTGTAATCACCCAAGAAATAAACTGGATCTGAAGCCATCAATTTGGAAAATATATAGAAACACACTTAATATTAATACATGGATGGGCATTTGATGCATAAGTATGGTTCACCATGGGATAATATAAAATGTACATGCTTAAATAAACTTTCTTTAAAACAAAAAGACTGAGTAAAAGGATTTGTAATATCCTCTCAATGCCTCACAGTTTGGAGTGGGTGCAGGACACAGGGAAGGTAAAACTATGAATGCCCTGATGGAGAGAAAAAGTTAGGAGAGTTGGAAGGAGAAGGAGTGTGTCTCTGTGGGAGAAACGGTATGCAGTTTGTTACCAATTGCACCAATATCAATAAATGTCTGATTAAATGGCATATTGCACATAGAACAAATATTTTAAAAGGTTATAAGGAACCATTAATGGCCGAAATAGCCGCATCAGTTTTGAGAAAGGACAAAGTAGGAGGGATTACAGTACCTGATATCAAATGATATTATGATACCACTGTAATCAAAACCATCTGGTACTGGCATAAGAACAAATACATAGATCAACAGAACAGAATGGAGAGCTTAGAAATAAACCCAAGTCTCTACAGTCAATTAATATTTGACAAAGGGGGCTGAAGTATAAAATGGAGTAAAAATAGTCTCTTCAACACATGGTGTTGGGAGATTTGGACAACTACATGCAAAAAAATGAAACTCGACCACCAACTTACACCACACACAAAAATAAATTCAAGGTGAATAAAAGCCTTAAATACAAGTCACAACACCATAAAAATCTTAGAGGAGAACATAGGAAGGAAAATGTAAGATACTCCACACAGCGATATTTTCACTGATCTGTCCCATATAGCAAGGGATATAAAGGAAAGGACAAACAAATGGGATCTCATTAAAATAAAAAAAACTTCTGCACAGCTGAAGAAAACATCAGCAAAAGGAAAAGGATACCAACCATATGAGAAAATATATTTGCCAATGATACCTCGGACAAAGGTCTGATCTCCAAACTATATAAAGAACACACACAATGCAACTCCAGGAAGACAAACAGTCCAATTAAAGATTGGGAAAGGACCTGAACAGACAATTCTCCAAGGAGGACATACAGAGGGCCCAGACACATTTGAAAGGATACTCAGCATCACTAGCCATCAGAGAGATGCAAAAAACCACAATGAGATACCACTTCATACTGGTCAGAATGGCCATCATAACCAAATCAACAAACGAGTGTGGCTAGGTTGTGGAGAAAAAGGAACCCTAGTGCACTGTTGGTGGGAATGCAGACTGGTGCAGCCACTGTGGAAAAGAACATGGGATTTCCTCAGAAAACTAAAAGTGGAACTGCCTTTTGACCTGGGAATTCCACTGCTAGGATTATAACCTAAGAACCCTGAAACACCAATTCAGAAGAACCTATGCACCCCAATGTTCATAGCAACATAATTTACAATAGCCAAGTGCTGGATGAAACCTAAGTGCCCATCAGTAAATGAGTGGATCAAAAAACTGTGGTACATTTACACAATGGAATACTATGAAGCAGAAAAAAAAGAAAAATTACAGCATGGATGGAACTGGAAAGCATTATGCTAAGTGAAATAAGCCACTTGGTGGAAGACAAGTACCATATGTTCTCACTTATAAGCAGAACCTAATCAACCAAACAAACAAGCAAGCAAAATAGAACCAGAAACATGGAAATAAAGATCAAACTGATGGTGACCAGATGGGAGAGGCGGGGGATAATGGGGGGAAAAAGGGGAAGGGTGGTCAAGGAACACATATAGAGGGCCCACAGACAAAAACAAGAGCCGAGTGGGGTGGATTGAATGTGCAAGAGGGTTGGGTAGGGCAGGGGAAAATAATGGGGAGAGAAATGGGGACAACTAAATTTGAACAACAATAATATTTTTTTAAATGTACAGTCCCAGTAATGGGAAAGAAGAGATAAAAGGGAAAGAGTGAAAAGAATAGAAATTTGATAAAATGAGCAAAATTAGAGTAAAGGGAAGAGAGAAATATATAACTTTATATAAATAAGAACCATGGAGCAAGATGAAAACAGTTATATCAGTAATAGACTAAATGTGAACAGATAGAATTCATATGTTATAAGAGTCTGTTATGCTAAATTTAAAAGAAACAAGTTTAAATGTATGTATATAAGAGACCATTCTGCGTGTTGTGCGTCCAGCTCCTACTTAGAGATGCACAGGACCCACGCCCATGGTAAGGTTCTCCCATAGGGAATCAGGCCTGCATTGCACCTAGGCCACTTTGAGACTTGTTTGTTGCTAAAACTCTCTCACCCAGAATTGAGGCAGCAAACATTTACTGCATATCTTTAAAGTAACTTCCTAAAATCCATTCTAAACCTTCCAAGGATGAGTGTAACCAGTTCAACCACTTTTCTTTTTGCAAATATCCCTCTTCTGTGATGTGATTAGCAGCATTCTCTCCTTTGTTTTCTGTAAAAGGTAACCACCTAAAGTGAACCTGTGCATAGTAAGTGAGGACCATCATGTAATATGCTCAGAAAAGCAATGAAAGCTTGTCAAGACAAAGGTCGAGGCTTTTTCTCCTCTTGAGAGAGAAGCTGCACCGTCCCTTTTTCTCCACAGGACTCGGTAATCCATGTGAATTTGCCTCATCCCAGCCACAATGCTGTGGACGCCACAAGCTGGGGTCCGTATCATATGTATGTATATACATTTAATTGTATAAATTATAATATACTTATATAATTTAAATAATTATAAAATATACATTTATACATATTTTATCAGAGGACCCCAAAAAACCTGGAATTACCTTCTGGAGCGTGGGCCTGCTGTAGTACAGACTCTCCAACCCCCCTCCCCTCCCCACCCAGAGATTGTTCTAGGAACCCATCTGTGTCAGTGTACCAGCTGGCATGGTTGTGAGAGGCTGCATTTCCTTTGAGTGAATTTTTTTTGAAGACTCCTTCAATGGGTTTGCCCATTTCACAATAGGTGATTTATGAACACACCTACCCACACCACACTGAGTGTTTAGTGGTTTTGGACCAAAAATGGCATGACCCCCATGCCTCACCTACACTATTCACCTGATTTCTTCCCAAGTGACTCTTTTTTGTTTTCTCAGATGAAAAAATTCCTCAGAGGGAAGTGTTTTGCCCATGTGGAAGAGGCAAAACCAAAAATAGCAGAAGCACTAAAACACATTGAAATGACAAACTCAAAAACTGCTGTGAGCATTGGAAAAAAAGGCTCGATAGGTGTATTGCATCAAATGGAGAGGACTTTGAAGGTGACTGAAGTTGAAACATGTAAGAATAAATATATAATTTTTTATAAATAAATTCTTGGATTTTTCAGTATCCCCCCATAGTATATAATATGTAACAACTGGATTTAAAAGTAACATGTTTTTATGTTATTTACCAAATATAATTTAATACATAGTAAAACGAGGTGTCAATAAAAAATTAGAAAGCAAGACTGGAAAAGAAGACATGGACAGAAATATGTAAATTAAATCAATCAAGCAGTCAGGAGTGACAATATGTACAATAAAATTAAATTAATGAGAAATTTACAATTTCAAACACTAACAGGAAGATCATTACTTTATCTAACATTAAAAGTCACAACTGATAGCAAAAGCATATTGCTATTTATTGGTATTCAGTGAAGTACAGAGCAGCTAAAGTTATAAAACAAATTAGAAAAATTTGATAAACATGCAGTTTCCGTGGGAAATTCCAATACATATGTGAGAAGTAGGCAGTTATAGATAATAATAGTTTATAACTATACAAAACAAAATAATAAAATAAAACCTTAATTTAAAAAAGCAAAGATAGTATGGGCCATGTCATCTGGACTTCATTCAATAATTATAAATGAGTAATCCTAAAATAACAGATTGATGGAAATCCAGTCATTGTTCAAAGAGAAAATTACTCAGTTGACCAAAAAGGTCATTTGTTTATTTTCTGTACTCTAGTAGTGCTTATTTGTCTTTAACTTCATTTGAAACAATTTTGCTACATTGTATTGTGACAGCTGTCATAAGAGTGTGCATTAAAAAAACTTAACAAATTGGTGAATTTTTTGTGTAGCCATTTTAATATTGAAGATGAAAGAAAATGTGCAACATTTTTGGCATATTAAATAGCTCTGGTATTTCCAGAAAGGTAAAAACACAACTGAAACACAAAAAAACATGTGTTTCGTGCAGTGCATGGAAAATGTGCTGTGACCAATCGAATGTGTCAAAAGTGATTTGCAAAGTTTTGCATTGGAGATTTCTCGCTGGACAATGCTCCACAGTTGAGTACACCAGTTGAAGTTGATAGCAATCAAATTGAGGCATTAATTGAGAACAATCAAAGTTATACCACACAGGAGATATCTGAACTACTTAAATTATCCAAATCGATAAAATTTTTGGTGAAAATGAGAAATGTGTCTTATTTTATAGAACTAAACAGGCTTTTTGGCCAACCCAATAAAGGAAAACTGCTAACTATTTAGATGTTAATGGATAGAAAACCATTTCATACTAAAATCAATGAAAAATCAGTGAAAGGAGTACATAGTGAAAAACATAAACCCTAAATACTTTCTATAATAAAGAATTAATATATAAATAAATAAAACATGTATTTATTTAATTTATTTTAATTTAATGTAGGTTGCTGGACTGTCACCTAAACTACCCTTTGTTAATCAAGACAAGAATTGTAGAACTAGTCCTGGCTAGTGTGGCTCAGTGGCTTGAGCATTCGCCTGCAAATGAAAGGGTTGCAGGTTCAATTCCCAGTCAAGGCACATGCCTGAGTTGTGGGCCAGGTCCCCAGTAGGGGGTGTGTAAGAGGGAATCACACTTTGATGTTTCCTTCCCTCTCTTTCTTCATCTAAAAATAAATAAATAAAATCTTTAAAAAAAAAGAATTGTAGAACTGATTAATCTTTACTTCTTCCCATGGAGAGCCTTCAGAACCAGCCTGGCAGAGTTGCACAGAATGTCATTGGAGAAGCAGCAAGATACACAGAAAGTATCACTGGAAGACTTCATGAATAATTCAAGTCTGAACTCCAGCAATTAGTTTAGTAGATAATCCATATGAACATGTTGAATGAAAATCTAGCACTTAAACTGATACTTGGTGGGTGGGGGTAGATATAATGGTGAGGATTAGGTTCTGCTCTAAGTTAGGTAGACAATTAACAAAGATTTATACCAGATGCAAATTAGAGTCTATCCTGTATTAAACAAAAAATCCAGGAGTGAGGCAGGCCAGTGTGTACTTAGTGGCTTTGCTCAGAGACTCAGGCTCTTTAGAGGTGCCTTTCCTGCTATGTGTTGCTTGAGCTCCAGGTCCAAAACATCAGCTACAAACCCAGTTATCACATCCCATTCCTAGCAGAAGGGAAGAGGAAAAGACAAAAAGTGCCTGCTATTCTTCTCCTACAGAATGTTCTAGGATGCTGCCTCATCATGTAGTTATGTATAGTTACTTCTGCTTACACCACACAGTTGCATCCCATCCCTAGTGGAAAGAAAGACTGGGAATTGTAATCCTTACCACACATGGCACCTCTTTCCCAGCCCATTGCTAAAATCTGATGGTTTAATAATTCTGAAAAAAGAGGAGAGGGGATATCCAATTTCAGATATGCTGCATTATTAAATATAATTGTGTTTAAATCCTTTCTACAATGACATTACAATTATAATTTCCATAAAAATGATATGAACAGAAAAAGAAAGATACTAGAATTTATGAAATAGTCTTTTACTGTAACTGTCTACCAAATCAGAATAAACAACAGGGAAATCCTCTTAGGTTGTAGAACATAATGCCTACATTAGGGTTATCCAACTCCCAACATAAAATTTTCTACATTTTTTTGATATAATGATGTTTCTGAAACATCATTACTGTTATGTACAATAGCCTGAAATAAAATCAATGTTGTCTGTGATAACTTAAAAAATGTGAATAATCTAAAGCAGCGATCAAAGATAGACCTGCCTGAATCCAGAAAAGTACATTACACAGAGGCTACAAACTCAATAAGGACTTAGACCTGAACTGCGCAGACTTCTAGGTCCCCCCCTTTAATTAATGTCCAGTGAATGAGAATTTGTGAATTGAAGTTGCTTTCTATCAGTTGCCAAGGCATCAGTTAGGCCACAGACTAAGGCTAACCTATCGGCGCAGATCTGAGCTTCGTGTCAGCCTTGCATGTACTCTGAAAAAAGATCCTACATCAGTAAAAGAGAGCCAGAGAAAAAGATAAACATTGTCTTGTTTCATCTGCTGTAATTAATGGGATGACTTGCCACCAGAGCCTTTGGGAGCTAAACAAAGACAGGAAGAGAGCATCAGACTGAAAGAGTCTGAAGGGTTACCTGTGCTCGGGATTATGAACAGTGCTCACACACTCGTGAAAACAATGTTTACCCTTTTTCCTGCACTAACATCAGAGAAAATTATAGAGGAAATACCTTCTCTTTGAATTATTTAATTCAATAAATAGAATTCTGAGTGGCACAGGACCCCAGATAATCAGATTCAATTTTTAATAAATTTTATCTGTCTACCATAAAATATAGCAAAATGTCACACCTGTTTCTGAATCTAATTTTACAAAAAGAATCACAATTGTCTGACAAAGCAACGCAATTTTAAACCGACAACTTCTAAACACCATGCATAAAATATCACATATTCCACTCACCACTACTACTGACATTACTAATACCACTACTACTAATAACATAATTTACAGCTTTAAAAGATTTCTACAAATTAGACTCACACCTGGTATATGTTTACAGTGTAATAAGGGAGAATTTCTCAGTGTGTATAGAGCAAATAAGCAGCCCATGGAAACAATAAAAAAAGAGCGAACATCAAATGGGTCTCCTCACCAGTCAGAGGACAGGATGGTGAATGAAATGAAATCATTGTGGTAAATGCATTGGCAACAAAAGAAAAATCATGGGCTGAGGATGGGTATGTCTGAGCCTAGATATGCCTAAAGCAGAGAAGCCTTTAGTTTTTCTGATTTTATTTTGGCTATGGATTTTCTTTGGACTTCAACTTTGAAGAATTTCCTCATCTCTTATGTGAATAAACAGTAGGAGAAACTAAATAAAATTACTGCTTATCTTGAACCATGTTTGGCTTGCTCTCTGTATATGGAGCACTACAGTAGGGCCTGCTTGCCTTACTTCAAGTCAAAGGGTACACCTTCATGGAGAGGGCACATCCTGGTGCAAATGCTTATGAAAACAAAATGCGAGGGGTTGATAGAGACTGCCTCATGGAAGGATTTTATTTTGAAGAATAATCAAAATATTAACCATGACCTGCAAACAACCAGTTACCAGATTTTAACTCTTTAATAGTTTACAAAAAACTTTTCTATTTCATTCCATGACAGGCTTAAAAAGTAGGCAAAATTTTCTATTTTACAGCTCCAATTCTTCCATGACCATGTCACTCCAAGCCTTTGTACACAGGTCTCCTTCTGACCTGAAAGTCCCCCCTTTTTCCTTCACTTATGTCTAGTTAACTCCCTCTGATCCTCCAGAAATCATTTATTAGGAAGTGTTCCCTCTTGCATCAACCTCTCTTATGTCCTGCGCTCTTGGTTGCCATAGCTCTCTGAAATTCTGTCTATGAGAGTACTCATCACATGTTATATAAATTGGCTATTTATATACAGTGGCAAATAACTGGTGTTTTGCCTGATTCTTTCAGGGTCCCTTTATCCTGCTCACATCCAGCTTATTAGGTTTTGGTTACTTTCAGAATAAGGTCTTTGGGCTGTGCAGCCCCTTTGCTCTCAGAGGCAGAGTTTTGGGAATGCTTGGGACTTCCTGTCCTACCCAATGCCCCCCCCCCCCCCCAATGACTGAGAAGTGTAGAAGGATAATTTACACTCCACAGTTTCTTTGCAGGATCACCTGAGGCTAATCTCCTAAAATCACACCTTTGCCTTCCTTCTTCCCTTTCCTCTCATGCTTTCTTGATATTGAGCAAGCTTCTCCTGAGGCTACTTCCTTAACAAATCACTTGCATGTGAATCTTCATCTCAAACTGTTTCTGAAGAACCAGACCAAAGACATGATTCTTTTGCCTTTAATAAATCATAAGCTATTACAGCAAGTCTTGTTCTTGATCTTGGTGTTCCCAGCCCAAAGCACTGAGCCTGAAACATAATAATAACTTAAAAAATTACTTTTGCTCAAATGGATTCCTACCACTATAATTCTTTTAAGTCAGATAAAATCCCACTCCGCCAGACACCTACCATACACAGCAATGAGTTTCAGTTAAGTGACATATTGCTATTTTAGTACATTTTCTTCAAATGACAGCTGACTCTATATTCACCTGCTTTCAATTTGAAATATACACAAAAGGATTTTTGTTTAAATTCCACAGCTTTTAATGAATTCACATTAATCGATTTAAATGTTTTCCCATTACACTTAGCAGCATAGAATTATATTTTGAGCATGGGTTGTTGGAATTAAAGAAAATATCAAGTGATACCTTCCTAGTGTCAAATTTTAAATTGTTATTGAACTAACAATTAGCAGGACAAAAGTAAACATTGATAAATGGTAAAAGTAAATTTATAAAGATAAATCCAACAGAACTGGCAATATTAGAGAAATAACACAAAACTAAAAATAGATTAATATGTGATGTGAGTTATGAATTAGCTTATCAAAACCACCCAAGATTTAGAATAGACTTAAGACTACTAAATAAATCAACAGTGCAATATGGCTGATATAAAAACAACAAACACTTGCTAAATATGTTCAAAGATGATTGAAATGTAAATATTTGAGTTCATTTTTATCATAACCTAATTTTTTAAGAATTACAATATTTTGTATAAGCTACAGGAAAAAAAATAAAAGATATTCCCCAATTTCTCCACAAGCCAAATGGAAAGGGGCTTGTTCAGCTGCTTCCTCACTGGCCACTCCTGCTCAGCCTCCACTGACCATTCCTGCTCACCTCCCTGGCCGCAGAACGGTTGTACTGTAACCTTGTGGTCCTTTTCTGTCTGCACTCACTTCCTCAGTCACCCCTCCAGTACTTAAGATATCATTTATATGATGATAACTTATAAGACAGGACTTGTAGTTCAGGTGTTTTTCCTGAATCCCAGTCAGCTGGCAATAGCATCTACCCTCCATTTCCAATGTAACATTCAGAATGAACTCTTGCTCTCAGTCCTTCCCATTTCAGTTAATGTCAATGCCATCCTTCCAGTTATTCAGACTGAAAACTATGCCATCACCTTGAAAAGAGAATGTCAATAAAAAGGCAAAATCATATTATCAACCTTAATTCCAAAAAAACCCTCATCAGATCTATGATGAACTTTAACATTTGTACTATAATTGGAGAAGTAGTAGCATAGTCATTTACTGAATTTTCATGTTTTGTCAGGGATCCTCAAGACCCGTAACAATGAAAACATAAATTAGATAAATCTACTCCACAAGGCAGCCACAGTATACAGCACTGTGTCTGAGGACTCTCAGAGGACTTACAGGTTACATTACATAGTTGTATCCATGATAGGATATATTGCAGTGAAAAGATACAAAGCAAAATTAACAAAGGGAAAGGTGTTCGGGGTGAAATTCAGAGGAAAACAGGTATAAGCTTCCAAGAGTCCCCTCCCCATGACGTCCCAAAAGAGGCACTTATTCCCTCTGCATTAAATTATAACATGTGTAGAATGTCTACCAGGGACGCTCATTAGAGACTCAGCTTTACTGGGAGCTGGTCACATAGGCACTTGCTGCCTAGTAGATAGAGAATAGTGAGACCCTTCATGAAATCCATATTCTCAGATGCCAACCTAGGAAGGGCCAACTTTGCAAGCAAGACTTTCTAAGCCTAGTACTTTCAGGCCTGCTAAGTTAACTTTCTCTGCACACATATATATCTTGTAGCAGAAGAGTTCTGTGGTCATTTTAAAGAAGCTCCTTAAAAGAGAAGGGCATGGATGCATTTATCTTTTTCCCTTTTCTTCCTTGCTGCTTGAAATGTGAATGTGATAACTGGGTCTTGAGGATCCATCTTAGACTGTGAGCCAGCCTCAAGGTAAAAGTTATATGATAAGGAGGGTCCTTCATGGCATAAAGTCATTATACCATCTCAAAATGCTTGATTTCTAAACTTATTTTCTAGACAGAATTTATGGTTATCTTATTTCATCTATAATAATTTCTGCATTCAGTACTTAGCAATCAAACACTATTTGTTACGAAAAAATTAAATTATGCAAAATATAAGACACCCACTTATAATATTTGAAGACACTATAAATAAAAGATCCAGTTTTTCCAAATGCAAAGTAATAAAAGTAATACCCTTGAGAAAGAACTAAAAGATTAGATGTACAAATATTTAAAAGATTTAAGTGCCACCTCATGAGAGAAAGAATAAACTATTATTTTAAAAAGAAAGACATCTTCCCTGGCTGGTGTGGCTCAGCGGGTTGAGCAGCAGCCTGTGAACAAAGGGTCACAGTCTCAATTCCCAGTCAGAGTACATGCTGGGTTGCCCAGCCAGGTCCCTGGTGGGAGGTGCGTGAGAGGCAACCACACACTGATATTTCTCTCTGTATCTTTCTCCCTCCTTTCCCCTCTCTCTAAAAATAAATAAATAAATAAATAATCCTAAAAACAAAAAAACACAGGACAACTTGTTTAAAAAAAAAAAGAAATCTGAGCCTCCACAACTTAATCATCAATATGTCTATTGTTTTTTTTTTTTAATGAAGGAGGAGGTGTTGTAATGGCATACATTATATTCTAAACACTTTTATTTGTAATTTGAGTAAATTAAATACAGGAGGGTAGTCAAATTTCACTATAATATTTCTTCCAGCACTCTATAAGTTTTCCCTGATTTAAATATTGCACTTTTGTACTTATTTCTGGGTTCTCTGTTCTGTTCCATTGGTCTCTGTGTCTGTCTGTTCTTATGCCAGTTCCAGACTGTTTTGTTTACAGTGGCCTTGTAGTATAGTTTGCTATCAGGTATAGTGATTCCTCCTACTTTATTCTTCTCTCTCAAGATTGCTGGGGCTATTCAGGATGTTTTTTGGTTCCATATAAATTTTTGAAATATTTGTTCTAGATCTGTGAAATATGCCATTGGTATTTTAATAGGAATTGCACTGAATCTATAGATTTCTTTGGGTAGTATGGACATTTTAATGATGTTAGTTTTCCAATCCAGGAACACAGTATATGCTTCCTTTGTTTTTTTGTATCTTCCTTAATTTCTCTCCTCAGCGTTCTATAGTTTTCCCAGTACAGGTCTTTTATCTCTTTGGTTGAATTTACTCCTAAGTACTTTATTTTTCTTGTTGCTATAGTAAATGGGATTTTCTCCCCTAGATTCTCTCTTTTATATTTCATTGTTGGTGTACAAAAATGCCATTGATTTCTGAATATTGATTTTGTGCCCCATTATTTTGCCAGATTCACTTATTAGGTCAAGTAGTTTTTGTCTCTATGGTCAATTAATATTTGACAAAGGGGGCATGTACATATGATGGAGTAAAGACAGACTCTTCAGTAAATGGTGTTGGGAGAACTGGACTTGTATGTGCCCAAAAAACAAAACAAAACAAAACTAGACTAACATTTTACACCATACACCAGGATAAACTCAAAATGGATAAAATGCTTAAATATAAGTAGTGACCCCATCAAAGTCATAGAGGAAAAATAGGCAGGGAAATTACATATATCCTACACAACAATATTTTTGACAATATATCTCCTAGGGCAAGGAAAATAAAGGAAAAAATAAACAAGCAGGACTACGTTAAACTTAAAAGCTTCTGCACAGCAAAGGAAACCATCATCAAAATGTAAAGGGAACTGACCACATGGGAAAGCATATTTGCCAATGATACATCAGACAAGGGTTTGATCTCCAAAATGTATAAAGAACTCAAATGAGTCAATACCAATAAGACAAGCAATACAATTTAAAAATGGGAAAAGGACTAATGAGGAATCTAGTGAATGAAATAGACTAACAAAAGAAATAGAAACACAGGCATGGAAACACGGAACAGACTGAAAGTAACCAGATGGGAAGGGTAGGGAGATACTGTGGAAAGAAGGGGACAGGACTAGACAAAGAACATGTAAGAAAGATTCACAGACATGGACAACACTGTGGAAATTGACTGTTGGAAGGGGGGTTTGGGATGGGCAGAGGTGGGCAAAGGGGGGAAAATCTGGACAACTATAATAGAACAACAATTAAAAATGATTTAAAAAGTCATCATTTATTTTATCACTAACTTCACAATTTAAGGGTCTTTTGGGGGATTGCTTCTGAACAATTCTCTATCTTCCTCTTTTTGTGTTTCTTATGGGAATTGTTTTACCATCATTCTCAGTCTCATTGAAAGTGAAGCAGTAATCTAGAATAACTTTTATAAAAAATTAATCTAAATTAACAGTTATTGCAGACACTGCAGAGTATTAGGAACATGATAAACAGTAAATTGTTCTATTCCACTCACTCCAAGACAGCACTCTACCATAGCAGTATTTAAATTTATTTGTAAGACAACTAAATGAACTTTTACCATTTAAGATATTAAAATAACACTGGCACACTCATAATGAATATGTCTTTTGGCATTAGGATTGACAGAGGTGTTTGTAATTATGGTATTCTAGTGTTCTTCAAACAGATAAATTTAGCCAGATTGTGCCAAATAAATAATTCAGTCCTATTTTATTTTGTGTTTTTTAATAGTTCATCTTATTAAAAAAGAGAACCC
Organism: Tonatia bakeri; assembly: GCA_004024845.1. Taxonomy (NCBI): domain Eukaryota; kingdom Metazoa; phylum Chordata; class Mammalia; order Chiroptera; family Phyllostomidae; genus Tonatia; species Tonatia bakeri. Next base: position 194,016 of record PVIA01002295.1, on the reverse strand, counting down.
CATCCTCAAGGGAGGGAAGTGGGAATGGAGACTGAGTTAATAATCAATCACATTCACATGACGGAGTCTTGTGGAAATCCCTAAACTATGGAATCTGGGTGGTGTCCAAGTTGGTGAACATATTTGCATGCTGAGAGAGGGTGGTGCACCCCAACTCTGTAGGGACAGACTTCTGCATGCAGTGCCTTCCAGACCTGCCCCCGCACCTTTTCATCTAGTTACTTGTGTACATCCTTCATAATAAACCAGGAAACACAGGTCAGTAGTAGAATGGGACAATCCCAGAAGGCCAAGCGTGATGGAAGCATGAAGGGACTGTGTATTTCAAATGCAGGCACCCAACTGGAGGATCCTTTATTAACCCAAACAAAGCAAACTTTGGAGTAGACTCTCTTACTACAATTAAGAACAACTATGTGCTAGAAGATGGACAAAAGGAAAATGAAAAAGACCAAATTGGTATGATTGGGAATAAACCTGTGGAAACTATGGGTTTTTAGTCTGTTATGAAACAGCAAAGTATAAAACTGAGATCTCACTCTAGCTCATTATCTCCAAACAGAACATTTCAACAGGAAGGTTTTAGTCCTTAGCCTATCAGGAATTACACAGGCCTACATGCCCTGGTGCACCTCTGGGTGGCCGGTCCTGGAGGAGCTGCCCCTTGAGTCTAACAATATTTCCACTTCAGAAAGGCCAGCTGACATTCCACATATTGTCAACTTGTGAGACCTTTCCTCTAATCAATTATTTGATGAAAATCAGCTGTCTCTTATAGCATAACTGCCCTGATTTGAACCACTAATCTTTTTTGACATTGGAATTTCTTTTCTACCTTTCTCAGATGCTGGAATTGGGTGCAAAACATCAATGTTTTCTTTCTAGCAGTACCTTGTAGTCGATGACAGTTGAATATCACAGTGGTCATTTATCAAGGAGCTGGATAAGGTACACAGTCTGCATGCACTGTCCTGCCTAAGAAACCCCTGACTCAAGGAAGTACAGTGGAGGCAACACCCAGTTCAAGATAGGTCTGCTGGAGACCCTGAACAAATGTAAGATTCTCCTGGAGAAAGGCATGGGGACAAGCTGGACTGGAAAAAGCATTTGGAAATGAATGAAAAGAGGTGGGTGGGCATCAGGCTCCTGACCAAAACAGGCCAAATGGGGAGTTGCTGGCAGCCCCTCCCAGACAGCAATCATTCTGCCTCCAATGCAGTGTCCCTGAATGGGGACTTCAAACCACAGCAACCATTTTGCTCAAAAAGCAGTGATTAACACCGAAGATAAAATATCCTCGTCATCTTGGTCCGACAGGCCTAGGTCCTAGAGAAACAACTACTAAGCTCCACAACAATCCAAGGTAAAAGGGTTGCTGACCCATCTTCTCAAAGTCCCTGTGTCAGCTGTCCTACATAAGACCCAAAATTCAGAGCAGACAGACTGAACTATAAATGACCAACAGTCATTACAGTTTTCTTCTGTGGAAACTGAAAATTGTCTATTAGTGCAATGGTGACAGCCAACTAATAAAACTCAGAGACTAGATTGTTTATCATGACTGGGATTCACTGGAAATGATTTATTGGAACAATTCTACTCTCAAAAAATTTTATGAGGTTTTATAACTTTTCTAAAGTATAGAAAAGATTGTACATTTCATTGGGAAGACATCATGTCTATGCTTGTATATAATAGCAATAATAAAGGCATTGTACCTAACTAAAAATATAAATTAAAATAAGATATCAAAAAAGTTACAGCAAATTGGCCTAAGACAGTATTTGAGAACAAGTTACCAGCCCTTTTGCATTGTTATGGGCACCTGTAACTGGAAAGGGAATTTCACATTTCCAATTTCTATGTGTATATTTTCAATCTTACGGAAAAAAATTGACCTCACAGTTTGCCCCTCAAATATTTGAACAACTATCAAAAAACAAGAACAATAACACATTTAATGTACATCTTGCAACATTCAGAGGTGCAAATGACCTGTGCTCAGAAGCTGTCAAATGGGACTTACACTCAATTCAACATACAAGTGATTGAAACCTATCAACAAGAAGACATAAGAAACTAAACACCATAAATATTATACATGAAAGAGGACCATTATATATATTTTTCATTTTTTGGTAATCTCTCATACTCACTCCACTCATGGGATCAAAAATGCACCCAAGCATGTGCTTGGGAATCAAACCTGCTACCTTTTGGTTTAGGGGACAATGCTCCAACCAAGTGAGCCATACCAGCCAGGGTGAAAGAAGACCAATTTAAGCTCCTTTTTTTAAATTCTCGTCTGAGAATATTTTTTTCATTACATTCAGAGAGAGAGAAAGGAAGAAAGAGATAGAGAGACAGAGACAGAGAGATGACAGAGATGGAGATGGAGCTGGGAGCAGAGAGACAGAGATAAAGAGAGAGAGAAACATTGAGGTGAGAGAGAAACATTGATTGCTTGCCTTCTCAGGTGCATGCCAACCAGGGGTAGAATCTGCAACCCGTGTATGTGCCCTGACTGGAATCAAACCTGGGACCCTTCAGTCTATAGGATGACACTCCAACCATCTGAGCCACACCAGCCAGGGTGAGAACCATTTTAAATGTCAAGCATGTGGTCCAATTTCAGGACCCATCAATCAGAGAGAACATTAACAGTATGATAATATTGTACATATTTGACACATTATTCCTCACTAGATTAGTGCTTGGGTTAAATATTGCAGGAATTTATATGTAACTTGTTTCAGTTTTGAGTAATGCTTAGAAAAGAGAGACATAGCAACTAATACTGTGTTGGATTCTGTACTAGGCACAAGTAAATATTATTATCCTCAATTTGCAGATGACTAAACTGAGATTCAGAAAGGTTAATGACTTTTCCAAGCCCATATAATTAGTAAATAGTAGTTCCAGAATTTTAACAAGCACCTGTATCTCTACTAAAAGTAGCCAATATTTATTAATGGCTTTTTCTGGCAAGTGCTTTGTTAAGGTATCTCATTTAATCCTCATAAAAACCATAGCAATTAGATGCTATAATTCATTTTACAGATGAGAACTAATGCCAAGATAGTAAAATGATTTTCTGACAACTGGTATAGAGAGGAACTGGAATCAAGGTCTCCCTCTATCTGCAGTAACAGTATTTTCTTAGTCTCACTCAGGGGATTTTTAACAGAAACGGAGTCTGTTGGCTTTGATTCAAGTTAGTTCAAAGGACCTTTCTCGAAGAGCAAGAGAAAGTCAATGGTTATTTTAACTCTTTGGAAAGAGAGCACATGTTATTCAACTATACTCAACCACTGTAATATTTTCTGCACATATTTATATATCACCTGAATTTTTTTTCCTAATTGAAATGGAGAGGTGAAGACTAAAGCACAAAATTATTCTGTATAGTATTACCTGGGGTTCTTGGAACTGAATGGTCCTGAGACAAGAAAAGAAATAAGAAAAAGAACTTAAATTTGTCTTCTGGACAAAGAAGAAAGAAGATGAGGGAAATTTAAAGTTAAAAGGGCAGAGCTACAGAGAAGCTTGTGCTAAGGCAGTGGTTTATGTAAACAGGAAATTGATAGGACATGATCTTCAACATTTAGGTAATTTCCAGAAATGTCTTCAACAGCATTAAAATGAAAAGAGAACCAATCACATGGGAAAACATATTTGCCAACGATACCTTGCTTGGACAAGGGCTTGATCTCCGAAATATATCAAGAACTCCCACGACTCCACTCCAGGAAAACAAAAAACTCAATTAAAAAATGGGGAAAAGACTTGAACAGACACTTCTTCAAGAAGGACATGCAGAGAGCCCAGAGACATATGAAAGGATGCTCAGCATCACTAGCTATCAGAGAGATGCAAATTAAAACCACAATGAGATACCTCTTCATTCCAGTCAGAATGGCCATCATAAAGAAATCAACAAACAAGTGTTGAAGAGGATGCGGAGAAAAGGGAACCCTAGTGCACTGTTGGTGGGAATGCAGACTGGTGCAGCCACTGTGGAAGACAGTATGGAATTTCCTCAGAAAACTAAAAATGGAACTGCCTTATGACCCAACAATTCCACTGCTGGGATTATACACTAGAGCCCTGAAACACCAATCCAAAAGAACCTTTGCACCCCAGTGTTCATAGCAGTACACTTTACAATAGCCAAGTGCTGGAAGCAACCTAAGTGCCCATCAGCAAATGAGTGGATCAAAAACCTATGGTACATTTACATAATGGAATTCTATGCAGCAGAGAGAAAAGAAGGAGCTCCTACCCTTTGCAACAGCATGGATAGAACTGGAGAGCATTATGCTAAGTGAGATAAGCCAGGCAGTGAGGGACAAATACCATATGATCTCATCGTTAACTGGAACATAATCAACAAAAGAAAAAAGCAAACAAAATATAACCAGAAACATTGAAATTAAGAACAATCTAAGAGTAGCCAGAGGGGAGGGGGGAGGGGACAGTGGGGGAAGGGTTCTTCAGGAACAACTGTAAAGGACAAATGGACAAAACCAAGGGGGAGGTGGAAGTAAGGGAGGGAGGTGGGTTTGACTGGGGTGGGGGGGAGTGGTGAGGGGAAAATGCAGACAACTGTAATTGAACAACAATAAAGTAATTTTAAAAAGAAGACGAAGAAAAAAAGACATGTTTTCAATAGCGAGGTACATATTTTGACTTTTGCCCCATTATAGTAAAAATCAAATGGATTATACGGATAGGTAGATGAGAAATTACCCCATGTGACCATGGGATATTTATTCATTGGTCACTTACCATCTCTTCCAACTTTTGACTAGGACGTCTTGCAATTCAGAGACCAGAAAGACAAAAAATACATTTACCAGACTCCCTTGTGCTAAGGTTGCAGACAGAATTTGGGTTTTATGAATAACAATTCAGAAACAAATTAAGTGAAAAGGAAGGTATTTTGTGAGGAATCAATTTCTATTGGTGAGAATTACAGTAAGCACAGTTATGAAACAGAACCAACAGTTCTGGAGTGGACTTCTGGATCCCTTGATCACAAGTCTGCATTTTTCTTGCAGCTGCTTGGTTGGAATAGTTACTTTGTGATTCTAACAGAAAAATCAATTTCCTCTGTGGGCAAAGGCTGTGGTGTTATTTTGCGACTCATTCCTACAGTCCCAGACATAGGACCTTCTACTGCAGCTCTTACAATTAATTTTGTAGGGAATTAATTACCTAGATTAATCCATTTCTGCTCAAACTAGCAAGAATAGATTCTGTTATCTGCAACTGAATCCTGTCTGATAAACCTTTTTCTCATCATGCTCACCTGCCCTTCGTAAGCTTCACCTTCAAAGCCAGGCCCCACAGAGTAAAAGTGTAAGGTCAGCTCCAGGAGCCTCCATCCTCCAAGTGCATGGCCCTTTCCTTGGAATTATCCATACTGTGTTTACTGGAGTCTACAACATTTATTCTACAAGTACAAATGAGCACCATAAAATCTAAGTGCCCACTGGAATTAATATATTGAAACAAACTCTTGATTGCCTAAGTATTATGAATTCTCAAGTTTAAAGGATTTTTCCAATCTTGTAATTTTAATGAGAGGAAGAGGGATGATGGAGAATAAGTCACCAACAGTAACTGAAGAGAGCAGTGGCACCATTAACAGAATGTAAACAATCAGAAGTCTCATTCTGTTAAACAGAAACATCATTAAAAGTTGCATGAAATATTCAGGAGCTGCTTTGCAAGATGCATTCAGACTTCAGTGTGCCTCCAGTGGAAGGTAAGTAAGCACCATTATAAAGAGCTTCACACTCAGTATTTAAGATATCAGTATATTTAATTTCAATAAATTATTTTATAACATCTAAAACTAAATGTTTGCTGTTTGATAGTAAATTATGTTACAAGTTCATCTATCTGTGTAACCATCAATATCTACACAAAACACATGAATACTTAGTTTCATCCAAATATAAAGAAAGGTATATTTCACAATATTTAGAATCAAGTGCATATGAAAAGCCAAAATACAAAGGTAAAATATAAAGTGCTTATTACAAAATTGATATAGCACAGGTGGCAAACACAAGGCCTGTGGGCCAAATCCAGCCCTCCACCTTGTTTTATCCAGCCCGGCACCTTGTTTCCACCTGGCGGCAGTGCCGAGCTCCTTGCCCCTAGTTAAGGAGTAGTTGCATTTATACAGTCCTAAAATTACATTCGGCCCTTTGAAGACAACCCTGAGGATGATGTGGCCCCCAGTGAAAATGAGTTTGACACCCCTATAATATAGCATAATGTATGTTAAAAATACAATGCTTATAATGAAGTTTTTGTCCCCCCATCAACTTAGTTTTCAAGCCAGTAAGTATGAAGAAATATATTTCATTTGCATTAATGTATTGTCCTTAAATTTAAAGGAAAAAAAGTCAAGCTTTGCAGTTTTAGGCCTCAGCTGGCACTTTGTCAAGTGTATCTCACAGTTTGAACACCCTTCGCAGGACAAGTGGCAAGAGTGCATTGGGGGTGTGGGATGCCAGGGAGGCATTAAAGACAGCAGGTAGAGAAAGCAAATGAGGGCAAAGCAATCACAAAAAGGACACAAAAGAATGTGAGACAAAGCATACGAAAACTACATTTCCTTAAAGTTTATCAACTAATGTCCCTTATCTAAAGGGCAGATTATTGAACTACCAGTATATGGTGACTTTAACTGAGACTCAAAGTGAGAAATTTCTGAAAACATTTCACTCCTGATCCTAGGGTTGGGGAAATTCAAACCTTTTTAAATTCATGAAGCAGTTCCCTTACCAATGGATCTCACCAGCACTCCATGCTTGGAATTCAGATCCTTTCGGAAAATAGGTGACACAGATGAAACTAGTTCAGTTTATTGCCCCTGAGCCATTAAAATTAACCCCTATTGATCTACCTGGACATTTCAAATTAAAACCTGTACACACAGCACCAAAATATTTTATTTAAATATCTTTTTTCTTACTAACTTCACTTTATACATTTAAATAACAAAACCAAAATCACATAGTAAGTGATAGATACAATAGCCAACATCCCATAATTACTGAATATTGCCCCAATGTGTGTGCAACTATATATATTTGTGTACAAAAATATGTGTACAAATATGTATATATACATCATATTTTGGGGACTATAAGATGCACTTTTTTACCACATTTTTTGCTTCAAAATTTTCTCCCCTATTTTCCTCCTCTAAAACCTAGGTGTGTCTGGGGGCCACACCGTAAGACGCACCTAGGTTTTAGAGGAGGAAAATTGGAAACAAAATTTTAAAGCAACAAATGTCGTAAAAAAGTGTGTCTTACAGTCCAAAAAAAATACGGTAATATATATTCAATACATAATTTTGTATTTTGTGTGATATATGTATATATGAAACTATAGTCATAAGTTCTATAGTCAATAGTGAAAATATTTAGTAGCATGAGGAAAATTATAGATACTATCAATTAATGCTTGGACACATCTGAAATTTAGTTTTATCTTCATTGGTTTCCATGTATTGTATTCCTGAAGTAAAGAAAATTATAAAGACTTATGATCTTGTTATTCCAAATGTATGTCAACCAATGCTACTTCTATGACTGAAGCCAAGAAACCCCAACATGCCCAGTAGATTCAAACAGTCAGTACCTTCTGGTAACAGCAGATGTTGAGGACACAAAACAAAACAAGACAAAAATGTATGTTGAGTTTATCAGATAACAGGAAATGATGTACAACCCATCATGCTCCCATGACACTTCAAGAAAAGAATTTTTGTCTCTTCTGGTAAAATTTATGTAGCCATTATTTCAGTAAAATGTAATCTTGTTATGTCTCATTGAAAAATAAATATAATTCACATCAAACTTCCAATAAATATAAAATGCTAGATTTATCAAATGACATTTTAAGTAGATATGTATTTTTATTTTTCTATAACATTCTTCTGATGAAAATATTTATTTGATTTTTGTCACTTCAGTCAATTACTGCATATTTACATAGTTAGCATAATTGTCTCTAACTAGGAAATAAGTGTTCACATGTATAATCATTTGAACATGTAATTATGATACCTAATTATATAAATATAGGCTAAGTCAAAATGATCAAAATCTTCATTATCTTACTGGTTTAAAAAGAGTGCATAATATTTATAAAGTATCTGAAAGAGAAAAGGTTCAAGCATTACTTATAATCCCATCTTTCATGTTGCTTACTCACCAAAGTTAACTTAAAATTTGAGAAGGAAATAGGGAGAAATTAATAACATTGATCTTACATATCTATATCAAACCACAGAATAACTTTGACTTTATTACATACTATGATATGCCAAAATCCCTATTAATGAAATCTCGCTATTATTTGATACTCATTTAATGTACTCATTTATGATTCATTTGACACTCAGTGTATTCATTTATAAGAAAAGGTTTCTATGCCTTCTGAAAAAGGACTTTTGTTCTTCAGAACTAATCATAGAAAGAATAATGTGAACAACTGATAGCAACTCAAAGAATGTAGGCAGAATCCTTTGCTAAATGAATAGATTGATGATACCATCCATCTCAGACTGGATCCTTTGAAACAGCAGAGCCTGAGGCAAGGATTACAGAGTTGATGGTTTCTTTGGGAGGTGCAAACCCACTGAAAGGAGGATGAGGGAATAAGGTGGGAAAGGTAACTGAGGCAAGAAAAGATGTGAGGCAATCAAAGCAAAGGGGATGTTGCTTGTGATGTGTG
>PVIA01002295.1:0-185153 GCA_004024845.1 Tonatia bakeri | reverse complement strand
AGATTGAGAGTCATACGCTGTTTCTGGGATAGCTAAATAGGAAGAATGCTTTTTCCCCTTGGTTTGTAAAAACAATGATGTCTTTCCAAATGACTCCCTCGTTGCTGGTAAGGATTGATGGTATAGTGACTGCTGGCACATTATAGCACTGCATTAACGATGGTGAGACAAGTGAATAGCCTCTTCAGCGCCTTCACGGGAAGAAGGAAAAAGAGAGCATGGTTTTGTCCACATTAGCAAAGTGTTAAAATACTCAATAACCAACTTGTTTGTGTAAAATATTAAAAACAAATTAATATGTAGTATCAACTTTAGGGAAAGAAAAAGCTAATATTTCAAGAAACTTTTTCCTGAGCCAGGCCACAAAGTATAAAGGAGAGCCTCCATGAAAATGCACTCTTTAACTTTGTTAGCAAAACTTGCAAGGGACCAATTTAATCTTTCCCTCTGACCCAGTTCTTAGAAATTTGTCATCAACTTACCTCTTAATATAACTTACTAGTGCAAAGACCCTGGATATGCAGTACTTACAATATTCAGGTTCCTATAAAAATAGCAATTGCGTCCCCTAGAGTAATAGCTAGCTTTCCCTTTCCCACAACCTAAATCTAATTTACACAGACTTACTATTAATTCACAGTGCTGGAGAATCTGGTGCATAAAAAGGAGAGCTCTGAAAAGAAAAAAGTCACATTTTTTGGCCTGATCCAAGAAAGCTCTGATATCTAAACCACCTTAGTTTTCTGATTAAAAAGAAAATAAAGTCAAATTAAGCAAATTGAAAAAGGCTAATTTCTGACATAATCAATTGATTTGCAACACCTACTCCCCACATTTCTCACTCTGGTCCCCCAAGTCTTCCTTCCAGGTGTCCATCCCACAGCCCACAGGCCTGCACGGCCCAGGATGGCCATGAGTTTGGCCCAACACGAAGTCGTAAATTTACTTCAAACCTTTATTTGCTCATCAGTTTCTGTTAGTGTTTATGTATTTAATGTGTGGTCCAAGATAACTGTTCTTCTTCTAGTGTGGCCCAGAGACATCAAAAGTTTGGACACCCCTGCACTTAAGCTTTTCTTTATACCCTCAAACTCACCTGAGACAATGCAGTAGAAATTACTCTGAAAGAAGAGCAGGGCTTGTAAACATGATTTTATATGTAAAAATGATGTTTCTTTTCGATCATCAAATCTTGGAGTGAAATGGAAACAAGAATCAAGATAATCTTTCTGAAATGAGTCACAGTTTATCACTTTGCACCACAAAAATACCAGAAACCAAAAATTTGTTATGTAAATTTTTGATAATAATTTAGACGTCTTTGAAGTTTCTGGCCTGAAAATTAATGTGTATGGCACTCTCCATTCACTCAGGTCCTCAGACCAAATTCTTGAGTCATCCTTGACTCTTCTATCTCCCTCAGATCTATCTCATCTGTCAAGAAAACTTTAACTCAAAATATACTTCTACACTCTTCCCAGCTCCAAACATTTACCCTTAGCTTTGTTACATCATGTCTCCCAGTACAGAGCACTTAGTTTCCACTCTGAATCTGTGTAATTGATTTCCCAAGTTGCAAGCAAAGAGATCTTGTAAAAACACAAGGCACATCCTAACACCTTCTACTTAAACTGTCTTTGGCTTCCCATTGCAAGTAAGACAGAACCCCACGCCTTTTCAACTGGCTCTATTGCCTGCATCTCCGTCTGTCACTGTACTGCAGCCTTACTGACCTCCCTCCTCAAACACACCGGCTCTTCTGCTGCTTCAGGACCTTGGCCTTTGCTGCTGTCTTTTCTCTTAACTTCATGCATTGCTCTGCTTAAAGGCCATTTCACCTTTGCAGCCTTCCTTGACTGTCCTATGTAGCACAGTGGTTTCCATCATTCTCAGTCACCTCGTCTAGTCCAGTGCCCTGAAGAGCACTTAGTCAACACCAGAAATCTAAATACATACTGTTTTGTTTACTGCCTGTTTTTTCCTAAAAATATATAACCTCACTGAGGCCTGGGATTTGGTAGGTCTTTGTCATTGCCTAGCTCAGAACCAAAGTAGTACCTCACACTTAGTACATGCTAAATGCTCACCTCCTTTTGTATGACATCCAGCTGCCATTCTTTATTACTCCCTGAGTAATCATTAGAAAGTATAAACAGGTTCTGGCTATGCAGTTAGTTGGTTGGAACGTTGACCCAGTGCACCAGAGTTGTGGGTTTGGTCCCGGCCAGGACACATACAGGAGTCAACTAATGAGTGCATCAGTAAGCGCAGCAACATATCAATGTTTCTCACTCTCTCTTTCTCTCAAATCAATACATAAAAAAAAAAATTAAAGGATAAACAACCTCATTAACACCACACAATTCTGATGGAAATCTGCACTCTATTCAAGTAACTCGACCTCTTATATGTTCACAAAAACAAGTTACCCATTCAGCAATAATACAAACACCAACATGATTAATTAAAATGTTCGTCATTTAAGTTACCTCATAGACCTCTCCTAATAAATGTGAAAATACTGTGTTCCCAGGAGGGCATTTTATTCACAGCAGAAGTTTTATCAAAAGACTTTGAAGCTCAGCAGTTTTAGGAAGAAAATAAAGTGGAAGCCCAGTAACAAACAGAAAATGTATTCCACCAACTTCTCTATATCTAAAGAAGAAAAAAAATGAAAAATAAAACTTGACAAAAACAAAAAAACTTTTTTTAGTAAAAATGATCAGTCTAGAGAACAGCAAATAATAAAGAATAACTTACAAGAGTAATTTCAAATTAATGGAAAGTAAAGATGAGCTAAGAGGTAGAAAGTCCAAAGTAAAAACTAATATCTATATTTTTATGTAAATAACTTATGATCTGTTTATTCTTTACCAAAGATTTCAGTATCAGAATTTATATAGCAGGTATGTCTAGGAATACTATCAAAAAATTAGCTGCCACAAATTTGAGTGCTATTAACTACTGCCATCACTCAGCATTTTATCAAAAGCCTAATGTGGGTCGCACTGGTCCAGTGAAACAAAGCAACTCTGTGTTCCTGAGGAACATAATCTATGAGAAAGCCCAAACTTATAAGAAAAAACCTCTGATAGGTGCTCAGTTAAATTGTGGACAAGTTCTGTCATACAGCATTAGTGTCATGAACTAGTATCACTGAGATGAGAAAAAGTATCATTATCTTTGTCATGAGCATTTTATTATAGGCTCCTACCTTAATATAGATAATGTAAGTTACAATACATTGTATAAAAAGAATTATAAACTTTCTTAGAGGAGAAAGATCAGCTTTCTCAACAAGAAGTCTTTGCATAGAAAAAGGCAAGCAATATGCTTTGATCAATTCAATGGGAAACATAAAAGGCTTCTGTCATACAAAACAGATACTGAGCATACAATTTTAATTAAGGAGGATGTTTGTTCATTTTTAATATTTCATGGGAACATGCACAAAAAGGATCTGTAAGTCAAATTTTGTAATAAAATAATATACCATCTTTAGAAAAAAGTCTTCAATGCTTGACAAACCAGATCACTCTAAATTACCTGCCTAAGAAGTCACTATTTTAATAAACATTTTATGAATACAGATTTTTCTCCACAAACACAATTTCTTTTTAAAATTTTTATATATTTAAAAATTTTAATTGAATTTATTGGAGTGACATTGGTTAATAAAAGTATGTAGGTTTCAGATGTACAGCTCTATGATACATCATGTGTTCATTGTATTTCGTGTTCACAAACACAATTTATGTTGTATATTGCATCTATTGTTTTTGAAACAATTAACTTTATATCAATTTTTTTTCACCTTTTCATTCTCTTCTGAAGTAGAGCAGCAATCTTTTTTTTCTAAACATTTCCGTCTTTGAAACATTTTGGGCACATTTGGTTGTTCTAACCTTGCTACTCAAATATTAGACAAAACAAAAAGTGATTTCACCAAGAAAAATAGGAAGACAGACACTATTCTTGGTAAGAAATATTTTTCAAGAGAAATAACATTGGGTTGGCAAGTTTCTGTTTCTTGTGTAGAGTTGTAGGAATGTTAAATTAGTAAATATTCACTAAAATAACCATCATCAAAATAAAGGGTAACCAGGTAATTAGAAAGATTTAAGAAATATTGTGCACTGCCAGAGTGAAGGAATAGATCATCAAGTATGGCTGTAAATATACCAAGTGTGAGAAAGTACAAATCAAAAATGAAAAGGAGCGCAATGTGGTAGTAGAGAGAAAAATAAATACTAGAAAAGAAATCATGGACAAAGACGAAATAACTATTATTGCTATGGCACACAGTATTGGGTTTGCCAAGAAGTTCATTTAGCTTTTTTCCGTAAGATGGTTTTATAGTGTTTAGCTGTCTTTAACTTCGTTCAAAACAGTTTTGTTAGACTGTATTGTGACAGCTGTCATATCAGCATGTATTTAAAAAAACATCAAAATTGGTGAATTTTTGCGTAGCCATAGTAATATTAAGATGGAAGAAAATACACATTTTCAGCATATTATGCTTTATCATTTCAAGAAAGATAAAACTGCAACTGAAACACATACACTAAAAAGGTCTGTGCAGTGTATGGAGAAGGTGCTGTGACAGATAGAATGTGTCAAAAGTGGTCTGCGAAGTTTCGTGGTGAAGATTTCTCACCGGACAACACTCCACAGTCATGTAGACCACTTGAAGTTGATAGCAATCAAATCGAGACATTAATTGAGAACAATCAATCTTATACCATGCAGGAAATAGATGACATATTCAAAATATCCAAATCAGTAAATTTATTGGTGAAAATGAGAAATGCATCTTTTATGTTACCTAAAAAAAAAAAACAACACTAACTTTTTGGCCAACCCAATGCACGTTTCAGAGTATACACAGTGAGAGATTTTAGATTAAAAATACATTACCCAGAAAGAACAATGTAGAGCAGAAGCATTGAGCTCAATTGCTGCTGCTCTAGCCTGAAGCCCCAGGTAGTGAGTGCTTTCCCATTCTCTTGAAAGCAAGCAACTGCCTGGAAGGAGGGGGGTGGTATCAGTTAATTACTCACACTATTGTCACTTGCTTTAATCAGATGCTTTCTCCACAACACTCAGCAGAATCAGCTGAATGCTATACATACAGAAAGTACGAAGACATGTTTGTGTGTGGTTGATTAGAAAATGGGTTATTTGGACAAAGCCTGGCCTAGATACAGTTGCCAAAATCACTGATCTCAAATTCTACTTACCTAACCTTATGACTGGATACCCAGCCCAAGAGATGTGCTTTCTGTTTCTTGAGGTTGTAAGGTTGAGCATTTAAAATGTTACTTCAATGCTTCTTTCAAACAGTAGGGTTAGGAATCTTACTATGGCTTAGAGGAGAGGTAGAGAATAAGTAATTATAACAAAGGCCAAGTGTGTGCTTTGAAGCGTTGCTCCCACTCAGATTCCTATCTGTCTTTCCTACATACACCCAGACATTCTCATACTGCTTCTCAGAGGTACTCCCACAGGGCTCCAGAAAAATCTTCTTTGTCCATTATAATGTCAATTCCTTCTTGGACCAAAAGAAGAAAAGAGTTTTGTAAAAGTACCGATATTTGTTAAAGATAGAAATGGGCATAACTGCTTCTTTTAGCAAGAATGTTTCCTTTCATTAAAGATCTGTCTTTGAACGAAAGCTTTAGGTCTCCTATAAATTACTTGTAGCCCAAAGTACTTGCATAATTCCTATGCAGAGTGAGTATAAGGGTTTCCCAAACCTCCTGCATCCTTGAATCTCTTTTTCTGCAATGGTTATGCTTTCCAGAATATTTCATTGTATCATAAAACCCTAAAATTTTTCCATTGGGGCAACAATAATGCTTAATAGCAAAATTATCACAGTGATATTGACCTACCAAGAACTTGTTTTTTAAGGCAGGGAACAAACAGAACAAATTAAAAACTGCTAATATAAAATGCAACATTGAAATCCCATCCCTACCATGAAATTGCTTGGGATTCTGGGAAAGTTACTGTTTTTTTTTCTCCTTGAACTTCATTAATTCCACTCCAGTAAAATAAAAAAAAAAAAAAGTATACTCCACTCATAGAGCTATTTTGAGAAAAATGAGATAGGATATAGAAAACGAGGATAGGGAATGTTTTTATTCACTTTATTATCTTTACTGTTTCCCTAGAACTTAGTAAAACTCACTAAATATTTTCTTCTAATAACCTATTACTATTGATAACATATTTTAAGAATAATTGTTCACTTGAAATATAACCTCTGCCACACACCTCACAGCTGTTTTTTATTTTGTTGTTGTTGTTTCAATAATTATATAGTTATAGGATGGCTTGATTAAATACTACCTGGCATTGAAGATATTAAATTCTTGTGGAGCCAGACATTCCAACCACTTCGAGTAGTAACTGGAGCTCACATGTCAGGGGTATTGGAACATGTGTGTGATTTTTCATTCTATGTCTCTGTCTCCACTGTTACTCACTCTGGGCTTCAGTTTACTGGTCTATGGAGAACTGAGTGGCCACAGTGGTTCCTTCTACCTTCACAGTTGCAAAATTCTAAAATTCTTGTCCTGACAATTTTCCCTTGATGGCATTTAGCATCCTATGATAAATGTTTCTTTCTTTAGTGTTCTCTCATCTTTGAGGGCAGAAATTTATCTCTCTGCTTAATTATTTTTCCTCAGCAGCTAGCAGAATGCCTGACACATAGTGGGCTTTTAAAAACTACCTGTGGAATCATAATCAATTAGCTTAATGATTAATGTTCAGTATATTGAAGTAAAGAAAATAATAAATGTATCAATTTCAATGTGATATTTCTTAATTGCCATAAAGCAATGTATTTTCAACGAAGTTATGTACCTTCTAGAAATAAACAAGACTCTATATATGCTTTTTTAATTTTATTTTAATCATTGTTCAAATACAGTTTTCTCTCCTTTACTCCCAATCCAGCCCACCCATCCTTCCCTCCCATTACCACCCTCTCCCTAGTTTTTATCCATGTGTCCTTTAACTTTGTTCCTGTAAACCCTTCCCCTTTCCCCCCAAAACTCCCTCTTCTCTCTCCTGTGGTCACTTTCTGCCTGTCCTCTATTACAGTATCTTTGACTATATTTTGCTTGTTTCTTTGTTTTGTTGTTTAGGTTCCTGTTAAAGGTGAGATCGTAAGGTATTTATCTTTCACTGCCTGGCTTATTTCGCTTAGCATAACGCTTTCCAGTTGCATCCATGATGTTGCAAAGGGTAGGAGCTCCTTCTCTCTTTCTGATGCATAGAATTCCACTGTGTAAATGTACCATAGTTTTTTGATCCATTCATTTACTGATGGGCATCTAGGCTGCTTCCAGCACTTAGCTATTGTAAATTGTGCTGCTATGAACTTTGGGGTGCAAAGGTTCTTTTGGATTGGTGTTTTAGGATTCTTAGGATATAGTCCCAGCAGTGGTATTGCTGGGTCGAAAGGCAGATCCATTTTTAGTTTTCTGAGGAAGTTCCATACTGTTTTCCACAGTGGTTGTACCAGTCTGCAGTCCCACCAACAGTGCATTTTTATACAGTTTTTTTTTTTATTTCTATGTTAATCTTTTCTACTATTCTGTCTTAAGCTCTTTGAAGGCCTATCTCTGGCCTTCAGTAGCTAACATTTTTGGTTATATATAAAACTCAATAAATGTCCATTAAAAATCCTATTTACATCTTTACAAATATAATTATCTTTGTTGTTTAGAATCATTTTCCTTCTATCGTTTCAGTTTAATTCTTATATTAATGTCAATATTGATTTTCAAACTTCTAGAAAGTAGAGCCAAGCCTTCACTGCAAACACACTGCCATCTAGTTTGGAGCACGCAGACCAGCTAGTGGTTTGCAGTAACAGGCCCCCTTGATTGAAGATGCAGAAGATGATATCTCGTAAGAGGTCACCGAAAATGTAGGCTATGTGTCTGTGTGTTTTTACATACAGTTATGGTTCCCTTGATGTATTAATAACAGCATTGTGCAATGATAAAAACAGACTAAGCACAAATGGTCTCTGTTGAGGGCTGCCCTGCCTGGTCTCAGGAAGCTGTGACCCTCTGTGACTTAGGCTGAGTGAGAGACCTCTGGATCAGGAGCCACTAAGGAGACAAAACTTATTCCCCTGGCATGAATGCTACCTGTTCTGTGCCTGGCCTTTAATGCTAGATCAGTTACCGATGACAGGTAACAATTCTCTAGGATAGAGAATGGACCTAAGACAGGGGCTGATCTCATAAAGGCCTCTGGCAAGAGACTCACGAGACTGTGGAAAT
The DNA here is from genome assembly GCA_004024845.1 of Tonatia bakeri. Classification (NCBI taxonomy): domain Eukaryota; kingdom Metazoa; phylum Chordata; class Mammalia; order Chiroptera; family Phyllostomidae; genus Tonatia; species Tonatia bakeri. The sequence goes on along the minus strand of PVIA01002295.1, from coordinate 176,847 downwards.
GAATGAAGGGGCTGTGGAAAGAAAGGGGTGATCGGCATCTACCCCTGCCCCCTCTTAGCCTGAGTCTTTGTATTCAGATGTGAGAAATCCAAGGCTCCTTGCTGCCTCTGTTTCCAGCCTTTTTCAGGGCTTAGCAAACAGCCTAAGGGGCAGCTCAGACTGGAGACGGCGGACCCCCGGGGTAATCAGGCCTAGGACAAAAAATATGCAAGATCCTGTGAGATCTGTTTGCTGGAGGATGTTATTAACTCAGAATTTGAAGGCATAGTCAGGAAACCTTTGAAACCTGTAGCCTTTTCATATGATAAAACTCCAATCTCTGCCCGGAATCACAACAGAAACTCTGTTAGCATCCTTGTAAGATATGTGTTCCCTTGGATCCCTTCTGCCAGACTGTGAATCCACAAACTGTGTCTACTTTCTCAATAAAAACCCACTAGGACAAAGGAAGGGGCTCTCCCCACTAAGGGGGTTAGCCCAGAGCGGGTCACTGACTTGGAGGGTGGCCACTCTGTTTCTGGACTTCCCTATAGAAAATTGTTTCTGTGTATGATTATTTCTCGTGATTTAACAAGCCATTCGCTATAGTTATGTGTGTCCATAGCGGGCCAGGGAAGAGCCAGGTTCTGCACATTTCAGTCAGACAGTGGGGTGTTTAAGCGAGGTTTGAAAATTGCTACAGGTCTCCTCCCCATTAAGATGGAAATAAGCAACAGGGGAAAACTGACTGCAGGATATGAGCTGGTACTTTTTAGCTAACTTTTACATAAAAATTTGTTATTGCCAGTTGCAGATTTAAAGACATGTTTAACAGATGAATTTATTTTGCTTATTCAAGCAGTATTATTAATATAAATATTTCACTCTCCACACAGTTCATCCTTGTGTTTGCATTTGAAAGTGAGATGAAATTGGCAGGTAAACTATTACCACATTGTGTTTCTCACCTTCACTTCCTAAAGAAATTAATTCTGGGACAAATAGTGCTAAGAATAATGCTATATATAATTCTTGTAGTTTTGTCCTGTATTTCTTCAATTCCTGAAGAAAACAACAAACGTGAAGACAATCTTTAGAAGTGAAAAGGATTTTCAGCCCTGGCTGTCATGACTTGGTTGGGCATTGTCCTGCAAAGCGAAAGGTCACCCATTTGATTCTCAGTCAGGACACGTGCCTGGGTTGCAGCCCTGGTCCCCAAATGCAACACGTGTGAGAGGCAACCGATCAATATTTCTCACATTGACTCTCTCTCTCTCCCTTCCTCCCTCCCTTCCTTTTTCTCTAAACAAGTAAATAAATAAAAGCTTTAAAAGAATAAAAAATAAAGAATGCCTCCTTATGATTTAGTTCTTAAAATCTAGTTTAGTTACGAGTAATTTGTAAATAATATAAAGTTGTAGAAAACCATCCACTTTTCCCTTATAATTTTGTTTTATAAAATCATATGTATACTTTATCATCAAAAGATTTTAAGAGATTTGTTTCAGAAACACAAATGCCACCCAAAGTCCTATAAATTCATTTTCTGCTTATCAGAGGGAATTGTTTCCAACCAGTTAAGCATATTTTTACATGTTCATAAATCTAAATAACATATTTATATTTTGCTTCCATGTTTTTCCGTTTGGGGGATTCTGCAGTGACCTTCCATGGTGGAACACGGGGATATGCTCTCCAGATTGCTCCCTCACTCACTGACACCACACAGGCACACAGACACATGACACACTTCTGATCTTAGTTCCCAAAGCAGTTATGTCATCATTTTAGTTTAATCACTACTCCATGTTTATAATATTGTGACCCCGTGAACTCTGTGAATGTTTCCACTGCTGAACCATATAGTATACCAGGTAATTTTTCCTTTTTTGTACCTCTTTTGGTTTTCCCTGAAAAACAGTAATTTTTGTCTGATCCTTTTTTTATATAGTTATCATTAATTCATTTTTCAACCCATGGGAGTGCTTCTCTGTCTCAGGATGTACAAATACATGAAGTATTTCATTCATTTCCCCTTATGAAAGAAATCCCTGCCAAGGGCTTGCAGTTTTCCAATCTGTGCAGGCTTCCCTCTGAATGTGCTCAGCTGCAGTAATTGCTAAGTATCCCTGGACCATCATCAACTTCCACTAGCTTCTCTCCTGCATTCTCTCCTTACATTCTGAAAATGTTTCTTATCTTAATTCTTTGATAATTATTTTTCTCCATTTTTACTCTTCACTTTTTTCTGGGACCCATTATCCAAAAGACAAGTCTCCTGGAACAATTCTCTATTTTTCTTTTGGTCTCCTAATTTTTTTGCATCATCTTTTTGCTCTACGTTCTGAGACATTTTTTAAATTTCCAAACCTCCTGTTGAGTTACCCTCACAACTATCTGATTGTTAAATGCCAAGAGTTCATTTATGCTTGTTAGCTATTTTTAATAGAAAACTATTCTTGTTTCTTGGATGCAATAGGGTGTTTAACACTCTAAGATTACTAATGAAAAGTTTTGAAGATTACTCCCTCTTTAGCATCTTTTTTTCCTTATTTCTCCCCCTCCATCTTTCATCTCAGAGGTCTTCCACACATATGTGTTGAGCCACAGCTGTCTGCTCATATTAAGAGTAGAGTACTAAAAATTGTTTAGCAACTCCATGCCCATGGGTTGGATTTGTTAACTGTGATCTTTATTATATGATGGTCTCCTGAGTCATTTGCTTGGGGATCTCTGATGTCAGTAGTTTTAGGATTGTCTCCCTAGCAACCCCAGATTTCCTGGCAAAGTATCTTTCATTTTCATGCCTGGAGGATACACACTATGTTTCTAGCATCTTGGGACTGTGGTGGCAGGAGAGTCCGGACGGGTACTAGGTGTTTCAGCTTTATCAAATCAATGGTCACTTACACACCCTGTTTTAACTTACTGTCCCTCTAATTTATTTACCTGGGCAGAGATCCTCTCATTCACCTTTCCCAGAATGTAAAACCTTCATCTTCTGTTGGAGTGTGAGAGGGATTACCAATCCACTATGCAGAATCAAGGAGACAGAATCAGGGTCTCATTGCTTTTCAAACACACTTTCAGCCAGTTCTCCTAGCTTTTTAGTCTTTCTTGCCTTCTCTCCCATATCCACAGGCACCTGACAGAACAAGTTCTTAAGTTTTTGGTGGTGGGAAGGGGGGATTTTGTGATGTAAATCACATTTCTACTTGGTTTTAAGGATACTGTCTCAGAATTCAGCTTTATTTTCCTTCCCCTTTCAGCTGACAAGATGCTGTTCATGTCCCAATAATTGTTGAAGTCTCCTTTCCCATTCTGATTGTTATTTTTATAACTTTATAACAAAACAATCTTAACATACGTGTTTAATGCATTATTTTTAAAGGGATTTTAAAAGATCTATTACTCCACTTTTCTTTGCCACTGTTCTGTGTGCTATGTTTCATTCAGGTGATTTAAGCTACACAGATTTAGGCTTTATTCACTGCAAAGAATTCAGGTTGTTATTAATAGTGAGAACTGCTTTCTTTTGGGGGAGAGAAAAGTCACTCTAAAGAACAAAAGAACCAGGTATTTACTATGGGGCATTGTATAAGGTTGCAAACCACATATTGCAGCAATGAAGCTAAGAAACTGTTTCTTCTAAGAAATACAGTCAATCCATGATATGGAGGAAAGAGGGTAGAATAAATTATTTCAAAGTTCCTTCCTACCTCTTACAACTATGAAAATAGAGAAAATTTTATATGTGCTAATATGGAAAAATATCCAAGTAGTTTAAGTGAAAAAAATTGTAAAACTGTAGGTACAGAGTAGTTGCATTTTTGTAAATATATAGAAATTTAAATGTATTCCTATTCCCAATATAAAAATGCTTCTACAAAATATTAAAATAGCTCATTACCTGGTAAACAGTCCCATCAAACATTATCCTACCCTTGTTTGCAATCATTTGCTTAAAGAGAATAATAACAGCAATCTTGTATACAATGCTAATGCCACAAAGAATGTTTTTTAAAGAGCTTTACAAACATTAAATCATTTAGTACTCATAACAACACTATGAAGTAGTTGCCATTATTGCCCCTAAATTGCAGATGAGGAAATTGAGGTCAAGTGAGGTCAAGTGTCTCGTTCATAGTCACACAGAGCTAATGATGAGTGGAGCTGGACTTTAACCCAAGGCTCCCATTACACTGGGCTGCCCTGTGCTCTTCAATCGACTGCCCATTCAGAATGTTAACTTATGCTCATGCTGACTGCAATCTGATTTTATATTTACTTTCTGCTCATTTATTTTACAACATACATTAAACATCAACTTTGTGCAAAGCATTGCTTGATAGTCTCTACTTCCAGTAAGTGATGAGTCTAGTTTTTCAGTTTGCTCCCCTACCAGCTAGCCCAAAATTTATCAGTCCTCCCTGAGGTCCTGGTCCAATCATATCACACCTATTTCTAAATTACCACAATTGGTAGAAAAATAGAGGCATTCAAAGGCTACTCTGAGACATGTAGGAACACCTATTCAATATACTCCAAGAGACCACAATTTTCCAAACTCCCTTCATGCAACTCAAAATGTTCTTCTGTCACAACAGTACTATAAAAGTATCTATGGTGAAATGTTAGAAGGAACTGCTGACAGACCCAGAAGGTTAAGCTAAATAACTTCTAAAGTTAATTAAAATAATTGTGGAATGAGCCAGTTACTTAATAGCTCTCTGGCCTTTAAATAATAGTTTTCCCAGAAATAAGGTCTGGTAATATTTTCAGCAAATTACAAGGGCAGGACACCCCTTTTTTATTTCAAGGATTTCCAAGAAAAACAAAAAGAAAAGCAACAGGAAAAAAACTAGAAACTCATGAATCTAGCAATAGATTATTAAGAATAAAACTTCCAATATATAAATGAAAAACCAGAGGGCCCCTGAGAGTGTAAATACCCAGCAAAAAGCAGGGCCCCAGTCTTGGGTTCAGAGTACAGGAAGATTCCCAATAAGCTAGTACCCTCTGCTAGTAGATGGACAGTACTAGCAGAGGTTAGTTCTGCAACTTTGTGGGATGCTTAGTTAATAAATACATAGTGCAGATTTTTGTTGTTGATGTATTTTCTATTGATTAAAATTACTTTCTGTTTCTAATGTTGAGATTATTCTTCAGGCTATACCTGAACTGGTTTTTTGGTGTTAGGACGATCTTGGTCACAAAGAAAATAAAAACGATGCAGACAAGAAGCTCTGAGTCTGTTTACCTTAGACTGGAGGGAGAAGGGTAGCATTTAAGCAAAGGGGTCCACAGTGGTGCCCTTCCAGAGAGAAAGCGGGACAGAAATGAATGTGTGTATACCTCAGAGAGCCTTGCAGAGCATCAGATTAATAGAGTCAATAAATATTTGTTAAATTGATGAAAGTATAAATAAATACATGAATAAATTAATATATATTATGCAAGGGGTACAAGAGAACAAACTGATGAATTCATTCTAAAAATAAACAGAATCATAAGGTGGATAATAGCAATAATAAAACATAGTATAAAAAGCATACTTATTTCTGCATCACTCAGAAGTTGTACAGAAGAGAGAGAGACAAAGTCATTTTAGAAAAATTAGAAAAATAACGGAAAATGATAATTTTCTCTATGAATTTGCAGAAGATTGTTACTAGATAATAGCTACAAGGAAGTGATTCAGACAAGATAGCACTTAAAATCAAAAAGAAAATTATATTTTAAAAGATATATGACAAATCCCTACTGCTTTACTGAAGTTATACAGTTTTATAGTAAAAAAATGAGTCTTCAAATTAGCAGGTGGTTGGCATCGAGAAAACTATAATGTCTTAGTTTCATTTACTTCTGTTAGTTTTCTTTTGCTTTTATAAAAAGTATAATTCTTGAGCATCAGAATAATTGTAAATCTTAGTGTCTGGAAAAGAAAACATTTTGCTTACCAGCAACATACTATTATGGTTGTCAAAGAGATAAAATCTTAGTTTAGTTCTATAATGGCTGATAAATAAGTTCAACTAGCACTGGTAAAATAATTTTAATTGATACTGTTATAAGTTACAAAAATTAGAATATTTGAAACCCAAAAGTTAAATTTATGTTTTGATTAATCTTTTCTACTAAAATTCTTATGCTCACTGAACTTTCTTCCAAGTTTGTTGTTAAGACAATACAGAGATTAATCACTGACTACCTTATTTCTTTTTTCAGGAAAAAGATGTATGTGTTTGTATAAAAAGCAGGACAGGGAAGAGCCTAGGGCCTCATGGGTAAGACACTCATTGACTGAAAAACAAATTTTTTAAAGTCTGTTCTTTTTCCAGTACATGCAAAAAAAATGAAACTAGACCACCAACTTACACCATACACCAAAATAAACTCAAGATAAATTAAAGACTTAAATATGTCGTGACACCATAAAAGTCCTAGAGGAAAATGTAGGCAAGAAAATTTCATATATCCTACACTGCAATATTTTCACTGATATATCCCCTGGGGCAAGAGATATAAAGGAAAGAATAAACAAATGGGACTACATCAAATTAAAAAAGCCTCTGCATGGCTAAAGAAAACATCAACAAAATGGAAAGGGAACCATAGTTCCAGCGAAGATGGAGGCATAGGTAGAAATGTTTTGCTTTCTTGTACAAATAAAAGAAGGATAACAACCAATTTAAAAACAAAAAACAACCACAACTGCCAGAAATTCAAACTGCATGTAACTCCAAGAACCAAGTAGATAAAGAAACATTCATCCAGACTGGTAGGAGGGGCAGAGATGGGCAGCTGGGCAGAGAGGAAGCAAGGCAAGGCTGTGGACCATCCTGGCAAAGTGGGTGGTGGCTGACTAGGTAGATCCACATTTGCATGAAAATAAGCTGGGAGGAACAACTGGGGAATGAGACAGATCATGAAGCTAAAGACTAAAAACCTCTGGCTGTAAACACCTGTGTGGTTGTAGAAGTGGGAGAAACTCCCAATGTCACAAAATAGTCTGTTGGAGAGGCCCATGGAGTCCTAGAACATATACAAACCCACCTACCTGGGAATCAGTACCTGAAAAAGCACAATCTGCTTGTGGGAAGAGAGGAAATGGACAGAAAGTGGGGCAGAGACTAGAAAGTAGCATTATTCCCTTTCTGACTCCTCCTCCACAGACAGCACCACAATGCAGCAAGGTGGTTGCCTCACCCTGGTAAATACCTAAGGCCCTGTACCCTTACTATATAACATATGCATCCATGCAAAGAAATATGGTCCAAATGAAAGAACAGTTCAAAACTCCAGATGAAGCGATAGACAACCTATCAGATGCAGAGTTCCAAACACTGGTAATCAGAATACTCACAGGAATTATTGAGTTTGATCACAAAATGAAGGAAGAAATGAAGGCTATACAAAGTGAAATGAAGAAAAATATAGAGGGGACCAATAGTGAAGGAAAGGAAACCTGGAGTTAAATCAATGGTTTGGAACAGAAGGAAGATATAATCATCCAACCAGAACAGAATGAAGAAAAAAGAATTCAAAATAATGAGGAGAGGCTTACGAACCTCTGAGACAACTTTAAATGTTCCAAAATCCAAATCATTGGGGTGCCAGAAGGAGAAGAACAAGAGCAAGAAATTAAAAACTTATATGAGCAAATAATTAAGGAAAACTTCCCTAATCTGGCAAAGGAAATAGATTTCCAGAAAATCCAGGAAGCTCAGAGAGTCCTAAAGAAATTGGATCCAAGAAGAAATATACCAAACTACATCATCATTAAGTTACCCAAGATTAAAGATAAGGAGGGAATCTTAAAAGTAGTGAGAGAAAAGGAGACAGTTACCTACAAAGGAGGTCCCACAAGATTATCAGCTGATTTCTCAAAAGAAACCTTGCAGGCAAGAAGAGACTAGAAAAAAAGTATCTAAAGTCAAGAAAGGCAAGGATCTACATCCAAGATTACTCTATGTAGAAAAGCTATCATTTAGAATGGAAGGGCAGATAAAGTGCTTCCTGGATAAGGTCAAGTTAAAAGAGTTCATCATTACCAAGCCCTTATTATATGGAATATTAAAGAGACTTACCTAAAAAATAAAGAAGATCAAAACTATGCACAGTAAAAGTGCAACAAACTCACAACTATCCACAACTTAACCTAAAAACAAAAACTAAGGAAACAACTAGAACAGGTAGAGAATCACAGAAATGGAGATCATATGGAAGGTTATCAGTGGGGAAAGGTTGGGAGAGAATGGGGGGAAGGTGCAAGGAATAAAAAGCATAGTTGGCAGGCATAAAATAGACAGGGGGAGGTTAAGAATAGCATAGGAAATGGAGAAGTCAAAGAACTTATATGTGCGACCCATACACATGAACTATGCTGGAGGGTGGGGGGTATAGGGCAGAGGGAGATCAATGGAAGAAAAAAATGTGACAACTATAATAACATTATCAATAAAATATACTTAAAAATGGAAAGGGAACCAACTTTTTGGGAAAATATATTTGCCAATGATGACTCAGAACAGGTTTTGGTCTCCAAAATATATAAAGAAGTCATACGACTCTATACCAGGAAGACAAGCAATCCAGTTAAAAAACATGGGCAAAGGACCTGAACAGACACTTCTCCAAGGAGGATATATGGAGGGCCCATAGACACACAAAAAAATTCTCAACATCACTAGTTATTAGAGAGATACAAATTAAAAGCACAATGTGATATCACTTCACACCGGTCAAAGTGGCTATCATGAATAAATAAACAGCAAGTGCTGATGAGGTTGAGGAGAAAAGGGAACACTAGTGTACTGTTGGTGGGAATGTAGACTGGTGCAGCCACTGTGGAAAAGAGTATGGAATTTCCTCAAAAACCTAAAGATGGACCTGCCTTTTCATCCAGCAATCTCACAGCTGGGACTGTACCCTAAGAATCTCGAATCATCAATTCAAAAAAAACTTATGCACCCCAATGTTCATAGCAGCACAATTTACAATAGCCAAGTGTTGGAAAGAACCTAAGTGCCCATCAGTAAATGGATGGACCAAAAAACTGTGGTGCATTTACACAATGGAATACTATATAGCCAAAAGAAAGAAGGAAATCCTACCCTTCATGACAGCATAGATGGAACTGGAGAACATTATGCTAAGTGAGATAAGCCATGTGATGAAAGAAAAATACCATATGATCTCACCTATAAGTGGAACCTAATCAGCAAAACAAACAAATGTGAAAAATAGAACCAGAAACTTGGAAATAAAGAACAAACTGACAGTAACTAGAGGGGAGGGAGGAGGGGTATAATGAAAGAAAGAAGGGGAGAGGTTAAGCCAAGGAACACAAATAGAGGACTCATGGGCATGGAAAATGGGTGGTGATTGATTGTGGGGTGTGGGAGGATGGGGTAGGGGTGAGCAATGGGGAAAAACGTGGGGCAACTGTAACTGAACAACAATAAAAAAAAATAGTCAGTTCTTTTTATTTCCCTTTGTGTAAGCAGATCCTGTTCCTGAAGAACTGATGACTAGAGAAGGTAATGGGAGACAACTGACTGGCAAATTGGTCCTCTATAACAAGGAAACATTCACACTGCAGGAAAAGCTGTGAGAATTCTCAGTCTATTGTGGTTGTATTTGTAGGGCCTCAAAGATGCCTTAAAAGTCTCAGGAGGATTGTCAGAGATACAGGGTTTTGAAAGGAAATTGTGAGGCAGAAAGGGAGTGTCTCAGTTCCTATGGTATGACAGAGCTTTACATTAGATTAGACACTGAGTCACTGCATTCCTATCCTTAGACTAGAGCAAAGAATAAAACTTCAGTCTGGATACTTTCATGGAATGCTTCACTGCTGAAGCCAGAACAATTCTCTGGACTTTTGGGGAGCAGAGTACTCAGTTATCTGCAACAGATAATGTGGAACAGGCCACGCTGTATCCAGGGAACAGGACTATATTGGTGAATTCTGTATGGCAATGTATTTTTAAGTTGTATTATTTCCTTATTTACCTACTTATTCACCATTGAATAAATTAATACACCCTTCCATACAAATTAATATTTCATAAAAATAGGACTTAAGATATTGTTGCAATTTTAAAACATAGTTATAAATTCCTTGCTTCTCCCCAACCCACTGAAAGGTGAGGTCTTAGTTGTTTCTTTGTTTTCTTAATCTCTTCATAGACATACACAGCAGTGTGGCAACTGACAGAGGAAAGCAGGGTCAGGGGAAGTAGAAGAGGGTAAAGGAGATAAATGGCAACCAAGGGTGACTGACTTTGGATAGTGAGCACACCCCGCAATACATGGACAATGTATCATAGAACCATACATCTGAAACCTATATGATGTTATTAGCTAATATCACCCCAATAAATTTGATAAATAAAAAATAAAATAAAAATTAAATTAAATTAAAAAATGAAAACTGATCTAGTAAAATTTTTAAGTTAAACTCAAAGGCTTAGGGAAAACTAACAACAAAAGAAAGATGAGATCTTTGTCCTTGCCATTTGCCATTCGAATGTTGGGACGTAACGCTGGCTTTGACCAATAGCAAACAGGTTCCGTGAGTTGTCCTGCTGGCACAATGAAACTACCCACTGGGCAGTTTTTGTGGGTATTCAGTATTCTGTGGCCTCTCTGTTGGGGGTTCAATTGGAGGGATGTCTCTCTGGGTACTTGTTTTGTAGACTGGACCCACATAAATATTCTGATGTAGAAACTTCACACTTTCTCTAAGTTTCAGCCAGGTTTGAGGGGGGAAATCTCCCTTATCTGGAGAGTTTTCCTGTCCCAAGGAACACAGAATTTTTATACTGGACAGTGAGTATGCCTGACTCTTTATCTAGACAGAGACACTATTTCTATCTCTCAAGGCCATTTGCTATGTGAAGTCCTTTGTAAAAATCATCCAAAACAAATGGAATTAGTTTCTCTGCTTTTAAGACAGGTAGGAATATGACAGACTCATGGAGAAATCTCCAAACAACGGCCTGATTCTTATATGTCTTGACTAACTCTAAGCTCCTTCCATGTCAGGGTCATATCCAACATATTTGTTACTGCATCCTCAACATTTAGTGCAGTGTTTCTACATAATATCTATTTAATACATACATTTTAAAAGAATAGCTGTATTGACTGAAGATGCAAATAAGTCCTTAAATACTACCTTAAAAATAGTTTTCTCATTCAACTTCTGATAAATATTGTACTGGGTAATGACAAGGGGCAGTGTGTTCAATTTTATTTCCCTGACAAAGGCCCAGCATACCTCTCTTTAATATTGCAAGCTATAGGGTCAGATTAAAAGTTTGTTCAGTTTATTTCAGGACAGTGGCTCTAGTAGCACTTAGTTGTCTTTAACTTCATTCAAAAAAAAATGTTGTTAGATTGTGTTGTGACAGCTGTCATATTAGTGTGCATTTAAAAAAAAATCAAACTGGGTGAATTTTTGTGCAGCCATTTTGGTATCAAAGATGGAAGAAAATAAGCAACATTTGCAGCAAATTTTGCTTTCTTATTTCAAGAAAGGTAAAAATAAAACTGAAACACAAAGAAGGATTTTTTCAGTGTAAGGAGAAGGTGCTATTACTGATCATGAATGTCAAAAATGGTTAGTGAAGCTTCTTGGTACTATTGGCATTTTGGCCAAATAATTCTGTGCTTTGGGGCTATATTAAGCATTGGAAGATGTTTAGCAGCACCCATGGTTTCTATCCACTAGAAGCCAAAAGCAGGAAATAGCGAACATGTTCAAAATATCCAAATCAATAAAATTATTGAGGAAAATGAAAGATGTGTCTTTTAATTTACAAAAATAAACTGAACAGACTTTTTGGCCAACCCAATAAATATGGTCCTATACACTTTAACATGTAAGATTTTAACATGAGCCAACAGATTGTTTGACATTCTTTAAGAAAAAAAGCAGAGTGCAGAAAGATCCATCCCTTAAGAGAAAGCAAACGTCCTCTACCAAAGGACAGGGTATCTCTGGAGAGGGTCTGGATTCATCTTCAAAAATTTATGAATTTACCTTTAGGCCCAGATGAATGAGTGATTAAATGTATATAATCCTACTCCAGTGATATAAAGTATTATAAATTATTTTGAAGGTCATCTGTAAAATATTCACACATGACCACCAAGATCAGAAAGGATTTATATCTTTAAAAAGGGGTCTCTGGTGGGCCTTAGTTGGGTATAATTCCAAAGTTTCTGACTGGGCTCTGGATCCAAGAGAATTTTCAGAAAAATGAATTATTTCCTTCATGGTATAACTTTTAAATATTTTTATCATTTTTACTATTTTTCTTCAATTTATTTTTCAATTAATGTTGACTATGATGTTTATTGGCTGCCCACTATGCAGTTTATCATGGTATTACTATGCAATGTAAGATAATAACAAAGATAATGACAATATAAATAATAATATTTTAAACATTTAATGTGAGGTGTATGGGGAGAATTCATTGTGTTAAAGCATACAAACTTTCATGTATATTAAAAATTTATTGAACACAAAATATATGCCATGTACTGTGCTAAATATTTGCACATATGTTAGCTCATTTCATCATTATTTAAATTCCTTGTGCTATAGTTCCCTTACCTTGCATGTGAGGAAACAAATATAAAAAAAATTAAATGACTTTTTCAAAAATTTCAATAAACTAAGCAGTAAAAGATAGGATGAAAACTAACATCTCTCAAAAAGTGCCCAGTCTAGCTTGCTATTTTATTTAATAACCCAAACCTCCAGTAAGTTATAGAATTATAGGAGTCATTTTTTATCCTTCTCCTGAGTCTATCAGGAATCCTGTTTATTCAACTTCCAAAATATATCCCAAACTAAACTTTTGCAATATCTCAGATAATGTCATCCCAGTCTAGGCTACTATTATCATCTCACCTGAAATGTATCAATTGTCTCTTAACATGTTTCTTTGCTTAATTATTTCTTCTCTGTGATCCATTCTTCTTACAAAATATCATCATCATCATCATCACGTTAAACACAGATCAAAACATATTAATTATAGTCTTGCTTAAAAGCCTTCCTATCACCCCTACCTATTACTGAGCTTTAAAGTACCTATAGCACCTTTGGGTTTCTGATCTTAAAATTAAAAAAAAAAAATTCTTCATGCTGGTCCCTGTCTCAGGGCCTTTCCATCTACTCTTTCATCTACATAAAAAGTTTCCCTTCAACCTCTTGCCTCATACACCCTACCAAGATCCTCACGTGACTCAGCAGTTTCTTTGAATTATCATTTAGATATCATTTAGATACATGAGATATCATTTAGATAAATGAGTTATCATTTAGATATCGCAGCAAGATATCTGAAAGCCTTCTTTAACCATCATGTCCCCTACCCAGTCTCTCTCTACTTTATGGTCCTGCTTTTCCCCTCCATTGTACTAACCACCATTAGAAGTTGTATCATTTTGCCCTGGCTGGTGCGGCTAAGAGTGAGCACCAGACTGCAAACCAAGAGTCACCAGTTTGATTCTCAGTCAGGGCACATGTCTGGGTTGCAGGCTAGGTCCTCTGTAGGGGGCACTTAACAGGCAACCACACATTGATGTTTTTCTCCTCCTCTTTCTCCCTCCCTTCTCCTCTCTAGAAATAAATAAGTAAAATCTTTAATAAAAGACAAGTTATTTCATATATTTTATTTGTTCATTATTCATTGTTTCTTCCACTAAAATACAAGCTTCTGTCTTGTGCACTATTGTACTCATAGATGTTAGAATAGTCTCATTACATTGTAGGTACTAAATAATATTCATTATATGAATGGAAGGAATATTGGGCTTTCTCTGCTATGACTCACTAGCCCTGTAGTATATATGCCATATCTTGGGCATTGTTGTACTAAAGATAAAGAAACTATCATACAAGTCATGCTTATTTTCCGTCAGTAAAATTATGGCTGCCACAAGTGAACATCACTTGTTCATTGTCTCCACACAAAGGGCACCGAGCCATTTCAGATCCACATGAACCATTAAGGCTTCCACACTTGCGCAGTAACTAGTTGAAAGGTATTTGAAAATAAAGCAATATTACCCAAAACAAGAAAGACAACATATACTTATTTAAAAAGAAAAAAAATGTCAAGCTTTAAAATATAATCAAGACAAACAAAAAGACTACCTGGGCTCAATTTCTATCTACCTCCATTTATTAGTAGGGTGATTTAAACAGGCATTTTAACTCATCTTTAATTTAGTTTCACCTGAAAAGATAAATGAAAAGTACCAGACTCATAGATCAGGGTGCTTTCCCTTGTCAATATTATTATGAATCTTAATATTCCATTTCATGGTAGTTGGGAGGGAAGAGACAATTAGGAATTAAGGGAGTGGCTGTAGTGCCCAGGGCTGCACCTCAGCACCATCCCTACTCTTCCCTCACCAGGAACCTTACTCCAGCCCGCAGCAGCACCGTGACCCACGTGGCCTCATTCTCAATGCAGATTTGTGAAATGGTCAGATAGGGTCACATCTTACTTGATCAGGCCCTTGCACACATAAAGAAAAAGAGGAGAGGGAGCATACTTTCATGAAAAGTACAGGTAAAAATTTAGAAATATAGAGTCTTAACTAGTGGAATCTCATGAAGTATAAGAACATTGTTAAAAATGAGATGTTTTTATAATAAATGACAAATTCTTAAACTTAACTCCAACTTCACTCAGTCTCCAACTTAACTTATACCAATCAAGTTACAGATATTTATATGATAACTGTTCTTTGTTAGATAAGATGTCAACTAAATTCAAGGAATATATAATTGGAAATGCTTGTATTGGTTTAGAATATAAGATTTTAAGATCTTCCAACACTTTACTAAAACATTTCAATAAATTCATACTACTTGTTTCTCTCAAAAAAGGAAAGAAAGAAAGAACATTTAATCTGTTAACATGCTGTGTTTTTCCTGCAAATTGAGACATAACATCATTATTCTATTTTAGTGATAAAACATCAGTGTTAATAGGCACACAGTGTGGAAGTGACACCTGAATCCAAAGCTAAATGGATATCAAAATACTAAAAATTTCTGTAGGTTAGAATACAGAAAGAATTAGTCAGATGGTAAAGGAGAAGAACAGGGTGAGAGTGATGTCTCAATAAAGGAAGAAAATAACATTTATGTGTGACATTTCACATATTTTAATTTTGCAAGAAAACACTTCTAACAGTAAGATCTTATGAAAAACAGAAATGCTTGAAATAGGAAAAATCTAACATATGGTCAATATCTCAGTCAATAATTCTTTGGCAGCTTCACTTTATGAAACTGAGAAAATAACTTGCTATTCAAGCTCAGCCACCTGTGAGTAATTTTCATGAAAATTAAAGTTAAAATGTCTTCTATTTACAACACAATTAATGGATGATAAACTCATACTGGCACAGTAGAGCCCTCCTGTCTAAGAAATATGATGTCTGTGTGCTTCCGAGTCATTTTATTGTGTCGTGTCTTGTTCCCCATTTGAATATATATATTTATGCTGGGTTGAGAAAAATGGGTGATGTAGCAAGTGTCCAAAGTTTTTATGCTTTACCCATTCCTTTGGTCAGCAGGATGTATTAGGTGCATGTTACAGTTCTTTTATTCCTAAACTAAGGAGAGGCAAGGAAGAACAGGCCTCCAATTTTGTGTTCAGGGAGCATACATTCTTGTGGGAGAGACAAACATGTGAAGAGGCAACTATCGTTATTATACAATGGGACCATTGCTACTAGACATTAGAAATATGGACTGATGGGAAGAAGATGAAAGGGATTAATCAAAGAACATATAAAAGGACCCAGGAACATGAACAACAGTGTGGGGGCTGATCATGAAACAGGGGTGGACTGGGTGGAGAGAGTGAAGGGGGAAATGTGGGACAAGTGTAATAGCATAAAACAAAATATTTTTGTATTTAAAACAATTATTAATGTATTTATTTTTATTGTTCTTCAAAAACAGCTGTCTCCATTTTCACCCCACCATGCCACCTCCCCACTCCTGCCTCCCAGTCTCAAACCTATCCCCTTTGGCTTTGTCGATGTGCCCTTTATATATGTTCATTGATGGCCCTTTCCCTATTATTCTGAATCATCCTTCTACTCTTTTCCCTCTGGTTATGGTCAGTTTGTTCTTTATTTCAATGTGTCTGGTTGTATTTTGCTTGCTTGTTTGTTTAGTTGATTAGGTTTCACTTATAGGTGAGATCATATGGCATCTGTCTTTCACCACCTGGTTTATTTCACTTAGCATAATGCTTTCCACTTCCATCCATGCCGTTGTGAAGGGTAGGAGCTCCTTCTTACTTTCTGCTGCATAATATTCCATTGTGTAAATGTGCCATAGTCATTAACTGATGGGCACTAGGTTGCTTCCAGCACTTGGCTATTGTAAATTGTGCTGCTATGGGCATTGGGGTGCATAGGTTCTTTTGGATTGGTGTTTCAAGGGTCTTAGGTTATTATTCTAGCAGTTAAATTGATGGGTCAAAAGGAAGTTCTATTTTTAGTTTTGTGAGGAAATTCCATAATGTTTTCCATAGCAGTTGTACCAGTCTGCAATCCCACAATAGTGAACTAGGGTCCCCTTTTCTCCACAACCTCTCCAACACTTGTTTGTTGCTTTGTTTATGATTGCCATTCTCAATGATGTGAGGTGGTATCTCACTGTGGTTTTAATTTGCACCTCTCTGATGGCTAGAAATACTGAAAATCTTTTCATATGTCTCTGGACCCTCCATATGTCCTCCTTGGAGAAGTGTCTGTTCAAGTCCTTTGCTCATTTTTCAATTGGGCTGCTTGTCTTCTTAGAGTGGAGTTGTATGAGTTCTTTATATATTTTGGAGATCAAACCCTTGTCTGAGGTATCATTGGCAAATATGTTTTCCCATATGGTTGGTTCTCTTTTCATTTTAATGCTGTTTTCTTTAGCCATGCCGAAGCTTTTTATTTTGATGAGATCCCATTTGTTTATTCTCTCCTTTATGTCCCTTGCTTTAGGGGACATGTCAGTAAAAATATTGCTGTGTGAAAATCTGAGATTTTCCTGCCTGTGTTTTCCTCTAGGACTTTTATGGGGTCATGACTTATATTTAAGTCATTTATCCACATTTAATTTATTTGTTTGTATAGTGTAAGTTGGTGGTTGAATTTTATTTGTTTGCATGTAGCTGTCCAGATGTCCCAACACCATTTGTTGAAGAGGCTATTTTTACTCCATTTTATGTTTCTGCCCCCGTTGTTGAATATCAATTGACCATAATGACTTGGGTTTATTCCTGTTCTCTCTATTCTGTTCCATTTATCCATTTGCCTGTTCTTATGCCAGCATCATACTGTTTTGGTTACAGTGGCCTTCTAATATAGTTTGATATTAAGTATTGTGATCCTTGATATCAAACTACTTGGTTCTCCTTTCTCAAAATTGCCACAGCTATTTCAGGTTATTTATAGTTCCATATAAACTTTTGAAATGTTTGTTCTATATCTGTGAAATATGTCATCAGTATTTTAATAGGGATTGCACTGAATCTATAAATTGCTTTGGGTAGTATGGACATTTGGATGATGTTAATTCTTCAATCCATGAACATGGTATATGCTTCCATTTATTTGTGTCTTCCTTAAGTTCTTCCTTCAGTGTTGTGTAGTTGTCTGAGTACAGGTCTTTTCATCTCCTTGGTAAGGTTTATTCCTAGGTACTTTGTTTTTCTTGTTGCTATAGCAAATGGGATTTTATTTTCTGATTTCTGATTCTGATCTTTCATTGTTGGTGTATCAAATGCCTTTGTTTTCTGAATATTGACTTTGAACCGTGTTGTTTTGCCAAATTCACTTATTAGATTGAGTAGTTTTTTGGTGGAGTCTATAGGGTTTTCTATGTACACTATTAAATCATCTGCAATGACAGATTTACTTCCTCTTTTCCAATTTGGATGCCTTTGATTTCTCTTTCTTGTCTGATCACTGTGGTTAGAACTTCCAATACTATATTGAATAGAAGTGGTGAAAGTGGACATCCATGTCTTGTTCCTGATCTTGGTGGGAAAGCATTTAGTTTTTGTCCATTGAGTATGATCTTGGCTGTAGGTCTCTCATGTATGGTCTTTATCATGTTGTGGAATGCTCCCTCTACTCCCACTTTGCTGAGTGTTATTATCATAAATTGGTGTTGTACCTTATCAAATACTTTTTCTGCATCTATTGATATGATCATGGGATTTTTGTCTTGCCTTTTATTTATGTTATGTATTACATTTATTGATTTGCAAAGATTGTACCATCCTTGCATTCCTAGGATGAAATCCACTTGATTACAGTGTATAATCTTTTAAATATATTGCTGGATACAGTTTACCAATATTTTGTTGAGGATTTTAGTGTCTATGTTCATCAGCAATATTGGCCTGTAGTTTTCTTTCTTTGTTGTGTTTTTATCTGGTTTTGGAATTAGGATGATGCTGGCTTTGTAAAGAGAGTTTGGGAGTCTTCCCTATTTTTAGAATAGTCTCAGAAGAATAGGGGTTAGCTCTTCTTTTAAAGTTTTAGAAAATTCTCCTGTGAAACCATCTGGTCCAGGGCTTTTGTGCTTTGTGTGCCAGGAATTTTTCAATTACTGCTTCAATTTCATCAGTTGTTATTTGTCTGCTCAGGCTTTCTTCTTCTTCTTCATTCAGTTTCAGGAGATTATATTTTTCTAGAAATTTTTCCATTTCACCCATGTTTTCAAATTTCTTGGCAAATAGGTGTTTGTAGTAATTTCTTACAATCCTTTGTATTTCTGTGGTATCAGTTGTAATTTTTCCTCTTTTCTTTCTGATTTTATTTATTTGGGTCCTCTCTTTTTTTTCTTGATGAGTCTGCTTAAAGGCTTGTCAATTTTATCTTTTCGGAGAACCAGATCTTGGATTTATTGATCCTTTGGATTGTTGTTTTGGTTTCTATGTCATTTAATTCTGCTCTGATCTTGGTTACAAAGAGGTTGGGATAAAGACAAGGTAAGTCTAATGTCTCAAAAAATATTTTTTAACCATCTTAACCATTTTTAATTGTACCATTCAGTTGTGTTAAGTATATTCATATTGTTGTTGAACAGATCTCCAGAACTTTTTCACCCCGCAAAACTGAAATTTATACCAACTTAACAACAACTCCCCATTTCTACCTCTCCCTAGTCCTTGGCAATCCCCTTTATATTTTCTGTTTCTATGAATTTGTTTACTTTAGATACCTCATATAAGTGGAATCACAGTATTCATATTTTTGTGACTAGCTTATTTCACTTAGCATAATACCGTTAAGTTTCATCCATGCTGTAGCATGTCACAAGCATTCCTTCCTTTTTCAAAGGACTGAATAATTTTTCATTTTACATATGTACCAAATTTTGTTTATCCATTCATCTGTTGATGGACACTGCAGTTCTTTCACTTCTTGGCTATCGGAAATGATGCTGCTAAAAGCAAATATCTCTTTAAGGCCTTTCTTTAAATTATTTTGGATATATTTTAATTTTTTGAGGAATCTTCACACTCCTTTCCATAACAGCACTGGACATTTCTATCAGATCTTTCAGGCCTCGTCTCTCTCACTCTTCAAAGCTCACGCAAGCCTAGCCACACTGACCTCTTTCTCGTTAATAATTGGTGTGATCTTATCTCAGGGATCTTGTCCTTGCTGTTTCCCCTTATGGAAAGCTTTTGCCACACTTCTATACCTCTTTTAGGTATTTACACAAATATTAGATTGTCATTGAAATTTTTCCAAAACATTTCCTTGAAACTTTAAATTGTCCTAGACTTTCTCTCAGCTCTCCCCAACTATCACTCTTGTATTTTACATATATATTTGTCCATTGTCTGTGCCCCCTTGGTAGAATATCCATGAGAACAGGAATTTTTGGTTGTTCCATTCACTGATGGTTTTTTCCAGTGCCCGGAATTGTGTCTAGTACCTAGAGTTGCTCTATAAAATTGTTATAATGACTGAACCCCAAAACTATTTCCAGTTATTTAAACTACATGCATAATTAACCCTTTATAGTTCTTCAAGATCCTCTCCGAGAAGGACCACACAGCCTGAGACGAGGGATGGATATAGACCAGAACCACAACAAGAACCTGAAGTCTCATCAGATCTATGCTTCCCAATAAGTGTTAACCAGAATTGTGGACTGTGACCACTTATTGCCCACATATCTCCTAAAACATTTTGAAAAACCAAGTAACCCTCACATATTTTTAGTTTAACATCTATTTTTTCTCATAAATTTAATTGCAAAGAAGCATTGTAACTATTGAGCTTAGAAAATAACATGTTTACACAATTCTTTTAAATGAATCCATGATTTGTGAAGATACTCAAATCATTGAAATGTACATGTTAAAAGGTGAGGTTTATGGTGTGTGAAATATGTCTTAATTTCAAAATGTTTACCACGAAAAAAAGAAAAGGAAGCAAGAGCGTTGGGCCTTCCTCCAAAGTTAAAATCTGCAACCATAGAGCTAGTTCTGACTTGAGATTAAATAAATTCACCCACGACTAGAAGTGAACATTTATGTTTGTATTCTTCCCCTTTTCTAATAACTGCTTTTAACAATAGCATCTGTGGTATTTTTCACTTAGCAATATATATTCTTCTAGATGAGATAGAAAAAGTTTTGTCATATCTTTTTGCTTATTAAAAGGCTTTGACAATTGAAAAATGGATCCATGGAATATACAACAATTTGATTCTCAAATCATCTATTAAAAAAAACAAAAACAGGGTTTCCTTTAATAAAAATTTTTCATCATTTCTTTTTCTCCTTGAATCATGTTCCATTTCACTTTTTATCTTGATGTAATATGTTTAATGTTGGAAGTCATTTATTGGTCAATATTTTATATTACCTGTGGGGGAAATGTGAGTATATTTGAGGTTGAGATTGAAGTTCTTTGAGTCATCACTAAAAGCATATTAGTACATAATTGATATAAACCATATAAAATCATCACATTTCTTAAAAAATATTTATTGGAAATGCATCTCTTCATCATATGGATGGGGCTATTTTTTTCTCAATTAATTCATGTATACTGAGTGGTCATGACTTATTGCTAGAATAAAACTGAGGGTTCACATCACTCATTTCTATTTTTCATTTCCCTAATTAAAAACTGAGAATCTTGCTCATATAAATAAGAATATGGAAATTTTAATTCTTTGAAATTCTTTCAAGCTTTGGGAAGAATATCTATATTGCCATGCTACATCATCAAAAGTTATTTCCTGTCACCTATCAACTGACAACTCCATTAGGTCCCTCTTCAATTTTGTTGAAAGCAAAAGGAATTGAAAACTACACTAGCTGCAAAATAATTTGTTACCCAAACATAAGTCATTCACCTTTTTCCAACAACAATAATAATTTCTATTTGTTTGGTGTCCTGGAAGTTTTACCACCTTGAGGTAATGCACCAGTAAAAAAATGAAGTATATCTATGTTTTGTTTTTTTTTTTGTATAAAAGAGTAAGAGTGTTTATCATGGATGGAGAAAAAAAAAACTTAAATCCCACCAACCTTTATCAATTATATCAATTTTAGGAAAATATACACATAGATATTGAAAATGTTAAGGTCGATTACCTTAACACTATTTCTCTACTTACAGACAGACCCTTGTTTGAAGGTTGTTCCTTAAAAATGGGGGTGCTCATAAATGAGGATCCTGAAATATTTAACAAGGTAGGCATGTTTCAAAAATACTGGTTTTTTTCTTCCCCTCACAAGAGATCCACAATGTTAATTGTTTTCTGAAGAAAATGGCTTCAGAAAATAAAGACTTGTCATGGGACAGAATTGTAAAAACTAAAGAATCAGAGAGTTTAGAAGGACACCTGAGCTGAGTAGGATATTGTATATTAAGGACAGAAAAGGGTCTAGTTTAAGAAATATGGAGGAAGGGAGAGGACTCAATGTCACCACCAAATTATTACATAAGAGACTGACAAGACTGTCTAATATCTAGGACACTTCATACATATTCAACAGATAAGATGCTGCTGATAATAGAGTGTTCTTTCTTCTGGAAGATGGGGGTGGGAGCCGAGACAGAAAATAACTGCATCTCCAGAGATAGAGGGAGAAAATTCTTTCAGCCTCAACTGGTGCTAAAGGAAAAATGGTAATTTAGGAGAGGAAAGGGTACCACGGTCCCAAACATAATTCTGTATGGAACTGAACTACCTGGAAGAAAGATTTAAAAGTCCAGATGAGAGCAATTAGTTAGTTAAATGAATGCCACACAAATTAATATCCAGATAAGGGAAAATTTAAGTTTAAATACATAGCTTTCTCTTGGAGATTGCATAGAACTATAATTAAATTTGTGTGCTCAATGTATGCACATATTTTTGGGAAAAGAGTGACACAAGAGGTGTGAAAGATGACAGTCAGGCTTTAAGCAGGAGGTGAAATCCTTACTGAGCCCCTAGACAGGAGGAATGGGAATCACCCAAGACACAGAGCACAGTATGTATCTAGGAGTCATCTTCTAAAAGGCTTCTTTGGATGTGCCTTCTTTCTTGTCAATACTGAGTGTGATTTTAAAAATAGTTTAGAAGCATGAGAGAAATCATCGCAAAGATAAGTATAGAAAAAAAAAAAAGCATAGAAAATACCCACAGTGAATATATACAATTGAAAAAAGTAAAATTTAGTCAGGCCAGCCAGCAGCACTGGGAAATGAAGATGCTGCAGTTGCTGTTAATGGCCCGTGGCCTGGCTCTGGGGTTGGGCACCTTAAAGATACCCACAATGGCTGAGAATGGCGATGAAAAAATGGCTTTTCTGGAGGCCAAAATCTGTTAGCAAATTCGGCATTATTTTGGTTTCTTCAATTTGCCATGGGAAAATTTTTTAAGGGACAAATCAAACCAGAGGAAGGCTGGGTATCTTTGGAAATAAGGATGAAATTCAACAGGTTAAACCATCTAACCTGTTGAATTCCAGACTGGAATGTAATAGTGGAAGTATTAAGCAGTTCACAGGCAGAATTCATGGGAATAAGTGAATATAAAACTAAAATCAGAAGTTCTCCAAACAAACACTTCCCTGAAGTGACAGATGAGTACAAAAATTATGTAAAAAGAGATCTGTTCATATTTTAAAGGTTTCCCTACTGAATGGTTAGATGATGAAGGTCAAGTATAAAAATTCAGATAACAACATTGCACAAAGCATTTAAGGGATAAATGTTTGCTGTGTTTGATAGCATTGAATAGGCTAAAAAGTTTATGGAGCCCTGGCTGGTGTAGCTCAGTGGATTGAGTGCGGGACTGTGAACCAAGGGTCACTGGTTTGATTCCCAGTAGGGATAAATGTCTGGGTTATGGGCCAGGTCTTCAGTAGGAGGCACTGGAGAGGCAACCACACACTGATGTTTCTCTCCCTCTCTTTCTCCCTCCCTTCCCCTCTCTAAAAATAAATAAATAAAATCTTTTAAAAATGAAATAAAATAAAAAGTTTGTGGAATCCCCTGGACAAAAGTACAAAGACATAGGTCTGATAATACTTTTCAAGGAAGATTACTTTGAAAAAAATTTAAGAAAGAAAGCAAAATAAATGCTAAACTACAAACTAAACAATAGAACAACAGCAAGAAGAAAAATAAAAGTTAGCAGAAAATGCTGAAATGAAATTAGTAGAAAAAATGATTGGCTGCTTGCTGAATTTCAGGAGTTCTAGATAATCAGACCTGTAGAGAAGATTTGCACATACTTTTCTCAAATCATGGTGAAATATAATGGATAGACTTTGTCAAGGGAGCAAAAGAGGGACTAATTCTCTTTTAAGAATAAGCTAAGGACCCTGGCTGGTGTGGCTCAGTGGATTGAGCACTGGATTGCAAACCAAAGGGCCACTGGTTTGATTCCCAGTCAGGGCACATGCCTGGGTTGTGGGCCAGGTACCCAGTAGGGGGCACTTGAGAGGGAACCACACATTGATGTTTCTCTCCCTCTCTTTCTCCCTCCCTTCCCCTTCCTATACATAAATAAATAAAACCTTTAAAAAAGAAAGAATAAGCTAAGGAAGTGCTGGATAAAGGCAAAGATGCAAGCAGAGGTAACCTACAATTAAGGAACAAAGAAGTGACAGCAAGATGGAGGTGTGGAAAAGAAGCATCAAGAAAAATTATAGAAGATCAATAAGAATTCCTAAGCAAATGGAAGTCAAAGGGTTGCAGATGTAAAGGAAAAAGAACTGGAAATAAAGCTGCCTAGACTGACTCTGCTAAAGGAAGAAGACTGTTTCAAGGCAAAAAACATAAATCTGGAAGTGATGGAACAGTGCACCTGGACCAGTACAAAGAGCAGAAGAAACAAACAAGGAAGAACCTGCATCAAAACAACAGAGAAATGAAAATGATGCCAGTCACCAATAGTTTAATAAACAAAATTTTAAATCATTTTAATTAGTTTTTCAGCTGCTTTTGTCTTTCAGCTGCTTTGGAGGCTTTTAAAAAGAAAATGAAATTAGGTCCACTTCAATGTCTACCTGTAAGAAAGGAAAAGTTTTTGTTGTTTAACTTGTCTTTTTTTGTTGTTGTTATCTAAATGAGATTTTTTTGATGTACAGTTCTGAGTTATTTTAGATGATTCAAATATCAAAAGAAAGAGTATTGTACTAAATTGCTTTTGTAACATGAAAATGTATTAGCACAAACTAATAAAATACATACTATACAAAAGAGAAAAAAGTACAATTTTGTCTATATAACCTCTGTTTAGATGAGCATCCTTCTTGGGGTTCTCTGAAAACCCCAAGATGTGATAAAACGGGACTGAGTATCAAAGCACCAACTGGAAGCTGAAAATAAATGGCACTGCATCAACTCTTCATTCAGACAGAGACGTTCAAGGCCCCTTTTGTACAGAATCCGATGGTAAGTCCACAGAGTTCCTAAAGAATGTAATGCCAGAAATTATTTAAATGTGAATCTAAGCAACAGGCTTATATTGAGCTTTAATATCAGTTACTATGACAACCAATGGGCTATTTAAAGTTATTAGCATTCTAGCCCACCGAGTTAATAACACAGACAAGAATGACATAAAAGTTGAGCAAAAGCAAATTACTTCAATGTTTCATCACAGAGCAATGACAGTGGAGCTGGGAAAGCTTAGGAAGGTTCAGAGGGTTGAGGAAATGCAGTTGAAAGGACAAATCCATCAGCAACTCTAAGCACTTGCAGCACATCATTGTGCCTCCTCCCTATCATGCTCTTCAAGCTTTTTAAAATTCTAAGATCAGGATTTAAACAAAACAAAAAAAGTCAAATTGTGATGGAAAGACTGATATTTAGCCAAAATCTTTTACAACTATATGGTCTCCATCTTACTAATTGTTCCTTATTTCATCTAAAGTACACAATCAAGAGTAGAATGAAAAGTTAGCTCTAGGATACACAGAATATTTTAATGAGGAAAAAGATAATGCATTAAGGAAGAAACAGACAGGTTTCATGAACTGCTGTTTGAAAGATCCATCTGCTAAAAGCAGCAAAGAGTGATATCTTGTAAGATGTTAAAACAGATGGCTGAAGTCACAATGCTACATCACGTAAGTATGGAGACCAGAACTAAAATAGCTCAAGTAATAGTTTCATTAACAAGATGCCAAGTACAGCAGCAAAAAACACCTTTAGGGAGAATCTCACTTCAAAAAAATGTTTTTCCTCCTTGCACTTGGTGCTATTTTCTGAATTACTCTTGATCTGTTGCATATGTTTAAGCATCTGGGTGTTTGCCATTTTCAAATGAAGGAAACTAACCTCTCCTCTCAATGAGGCTTCCTCATCTTATGAGCCTACCTGTGATGGAGATAAATAAGAGTACTTAGGAGGAGAGGAGAGGATAATACTGCATACTCTTGTGGACATTATTTTGCACATTAAACAAGCTGAGAAGGGAACTCTGGTCTTTGAATTAGTTATGAAGAAAGGGACACTCATTAACTCTGATGACAGTGAGTGTTGCCAGAGTGACCTAATGATTATTTTTCTTAAGATTATATATATCTATATCTATATATATCTATATCTATATCTATATCTATATCTATATCTATATCTATATCTATATCTATATCTATATCTATATATATATATATATTTTTTTTTATTTAGAGGGAGCAGAAGGGAAGGAGAAAGAGAGAGAGGAAGAAACATCAATGTGAGAGAGAAATATTGCTCAGCTGCCTCTCGCACACCCCCGACTCGGGACCAGGCCCACAACCCAGGCATGTACCCTCACCAAGAACTGATGCAGCATCTTTTTGCATTGCAGTACAACACCCAACAGACTGAGCCACGCTGGCCAGGACACCTGTATGATTACTAAAGGTGATGCCAGAAAGACAGTTTAAGAAGTGGGCACACCTGGTGGTGGATATCTGTGAGCTGTAATTTCCCACAGACGTTTCAACTGCAAAACCAGCAGATGAGAGCATGGTGTGTTCAAAGATGTGTGAAAGACTCTCCTAAATAGGAAAGAACAGGCTGAGATTTACGGAAGCACTGGCTTGTATGGCCCTATAATAAACATCACTCACTGATGTGTGCAGATTCACTCACTATAAATTATATGTAGAGACTACCTTGGCAAAGCAGCGTGGTGCAATGTTTAAAAGCATAAAATCTGAAGCCAGACAACTAGGGTTGAATCACTGCTCCTCTACTCTAGACAAATTATGTGACAAATCTGGGCTATTTTTTTTCACAAGGCTGTTCTAAATTTCAAGTGAGATAATTCATTTAAGCCCTAGGAACAGTGACCAACACAAAATTTGCACAATATATTGTTTTATATTTTCATTATGTATTATGTACATATAGAATATATATATAAAATAGAAAAATGAAGATGAGCATAAATGGAAATTATAATATTATCCTCCCTTGCCTCATGAATTTGCTTGCACAGCCCACTTATCACATCAATCTGAAGAACAGAAGTTCAATGGGTAAATTTTGAACAAACTAGAATTTAAAGACAAAGACGGCAGTACCTGTTCAAGCACAGGCCTGGAGAGAGAGCAAAAAGCTCCTACTATTTGTCCTAGCAGAAACTGGCATCTCAGCCTTCACTCTCATGAAGAGGAACAAAACATATTTTGAAACCTAATGCCACTTTGTAAAGTATCATAAGGCTAATTCTCTTTATTTAAATTCGACTTTTCTTACAGCCTTCTAACAAGTAAGGCATATTTTAGAGTAATAATAAAACTACCTCCTTAACAGTTAAATTCCTCATAACATGTATGATCATTCTATGTGTGAACTTAAACTTATTGTGGGTTTTGTTAGCATGATGCAGCTTCCCAAGTTCAATGAAAAGTTTAAGTTTTTAAGCCTACTAGGCTGGCAGCAAACCCTAAATGAAGGCAAATCCACCAGGATAATTTCTCTCCATATGGCTCTTGCTTGCCAGCCAGGATGCATCTCCTGGTGACATTTGAGCTACTCAGATACTATCGCTTTAAATTTCTCTATGTTGAAACTCGAAGAACTGACATGGTGTTGTCTTAAATCTTGGGACATAATATTAAGAACTAAATTTATTTAGGTATGTGGACTTAAATTACAAGTGTTTTTTCCCTGCATAGCCTTATAATTTCAATGGAGAGCCGTTGAAGAATGTGAGGAGGCGCACTGAGTAGTGGTACGGAGCAATACTGTCAAGCCTCTCTCAAAAAGTAATCGACATACTTTCTTGAGAGAGGTAATTATTGTATTAGAAAGATCTCTGATCTGCTGCCAGTTATTAGTGTTTCAGTGAGGCCTTCATTTAAAAACATAATATATAATATGATTTCTGATGATGATCTTTATTTCAGGACTACCACTGGGACTGTCACCACAGGCTAAAGAGCTAGGAAACTTCAACAGGCTTACAGGCCCCATATTAGACTCTCTCAGACCTTCCGCCACTGCAGTGACTAAATCCCCACAGCGAGAACATTCATATTTGCTTTGCAGTTGTATGCAGGTGATTTGCCTTGACAAATGTCCACTTATATGTCACCATTGTGAGCCATTGTTTACTTTATGACCAATGATAAATTAATTCACCTTATCCTAAATTTTATGATTTGTCATTGTCATGATGTCTTTTTTCCACCTTCATAAAGAAAAATAACAATTCAACACTGAGTCCAAAAACCCTAAGAATCACTAACTCCTGACTAAGTCTACCCGCCTCTGTGGAGTAGTGTAAGCTATCAAAGTCATGTTCCATTTTGCAATAGATCTATCTGAAGCAATGGTACTCAAACCACTTTCTATTTCATGGAATTTACTATTGTTATCATTCCTTAAACCCATGAAGAAAATCAAGAAGCAAGCTCTTTAAGTTAAAATGTCCTTGGGGAATAATAAAATAAATGCAGTTTTTTTCAGGAAGCAGAGAGGTCTTATTTCTGAATACTTTATATCTGTGTTTCTGAGCATCATCTTCATTGTATTAATTAAAAACATGTCTTTCAAAACATTTCTTCACCACTTTGCCTGCTCTCAAATCTTTGGCAAAGTAATGTGTCCATTTAGACATCATAATTAAAAGATAGTGAATAAAAACAATAAAATAGCCATTATTAAAATTCATAATTCTTTCTTCCAAGTAGGTTTAAAAATTGGGTTCACTGAAGTTTTGATCATTTCTTAAAGCATGATTTTAAGCACAATAAAATTTGCTGTCTGTGGCATCACTGAAAGAGAGTACCTTAAAAAAATTTTGATGTCTAATACATTCTCCACCTTACTTAGAGCACAGGATTTAATTAAGTCTTCTACATTCCAAGTGTTACTTTCTAAGGAAACTCCAAAGAATTTTTTAAAATTTCTCTTAGTGGTCAGTGCTTTCCTTATCTTGTCCCTACTTAGTATCTTTCAGATAAATTTTGGAAAATACTTGAGATTTTGCCTCCAAAACATTATGATTGTTTTCTTTTGAATGTTGCTTCAAGAGGACACCCTTTGTTCAGTGGGGTATGTTCATAAGTGTTTAACAGCCAACTCAAAAACAAAAACAAACAAAAATCCTCAATCTGTAACATTTTCCAATTTCTGTGGTGTAAACACTTCCAACAGGGCTGATTTGAAGTTACCAATATCATGGTATTGAAGGCAGGGTTAAGAAGAGATGCACATTGTACCATCATGTTATGTTCTCTCCATAGAGATAAAATAGACATATAACTCCAAAAGTATCAATAATAACAAGATTATCTTATAATAAATAATAAGTAATTAGTTTTGATGACACATTATCTTTGGTTTTACTATAATTTATTTAATTATAAGATCATATTGTTTAATTTTTAATAACCATGTGTTTAACAAGCATCTCTCACCAGCCATTAAGAAATGATACCGGCACACCAATGTCTTTGCAGCAGTCAGTTAAGTCGGATATGTATCTTCATGATAGCAAAATCCACATTTTCAAGATCCATCTAAACACATCCTACAGTTTTCTTTTATTGGTTCCTGTATTTTCTATTCAAGGTAGTTACAGTTGCTTTTAAGCTCATAGTGGAAAGACTAAATGTAGTGGCATAAACTTGACATTAATGTGGAGGTCAGTATTTTATTTGCTGAGCTACATTCTTTTTAAACAGGCTGATTAACTTATGATAAAATTGTTTTTGTAAAAACTGGCTGAGCAAATCTCAGAACTTCCAGAGAAATCACGATGTTACTATGAGGACCATTAACATTGATACAACATTTTCTTACCTTAGAGATTTTCTATGTTAATACTGACTAAACTAATGAGAACTAACTAAACCAACTAAACCAAGCTCCTAATAACCCAGAAGTTTAGTATTTTCTAATCAAGCTTTCAGAAAGTCAAGATGGTGGCATAGGTAAAAGTGGTACTGGGACCCTTCCATAACTACATTAAAATTATAACTACAGAATAACCATCATTTGGGACCAATTGTAATCTAGCTGAACAGAAGTTCTAAAACTAAGGATACAAAGAAGTGGCCACGTTGAGACTGGTAGGAGGAGTGGAAATGCAGAATGAGCTGGTCCCACATACACTTGCGGTGGTTAAAAATGTGGAGTGATATCTTGACTACAGAAGTGTACCTACTCTGAAGAGCAGGGGGCTTCAGCCTCACACCAGAACCCCCAGGACAGGGTTTTAGTGCCAGGGAGAGAATTTCCCATATTTCTAGCTGTGAAAACCAATAGATGTTGTAGCTGAGTAAGATGGAGGCTTCTGGAGTCCCAGGTATTCCTCTTACAGTGTCTCATTCAGTCTGGCTCTGAGCTTAGACATTGGGATGGCAGCTTGGAAGGTGCCAGGGACATACAGGGAGGACCTGAATTGTTTGGCTTCAGGGTGAGAGCTAGAAGAGTAGTCGTCTCCCATGCAGAAGTGCTGGCAGAGGCCATTGTTCATTTGCTGAGCCCTCTCCACAGAGAGCCAGCAGGTGGGCACCATATCTGTATCTCCATCAACCTGGCTAACACTGTTAACCTGCCATGGTGATTCCTTGAAATCTCACCCCACCCAACTTTCAGGCCCACCTAAGCCATTTTATAGTGACTTTTCCATACCAAAAGCCTGGCTTGGTTTATGTTGCAAACTTTTTAAAAGTTTCTCAAACAACCACCATCTGGCCTGAGTATAAATTTATCTCGTGTTAAATGGCCCCAGGCCTGGCACTGGTGGCAGCTGAACTTGGTTCACATCTCCCAGGCAACTCCAAGATCAGCAAAAGTAACAACCATCTTCAGATTGCTCTGTAGCTCTGACCAGGTGGCTCTAGGCAGTGCACAGGTGGCAGCTGATGTTGACCTATACCTCCCAGCAGTACCCAGACCCAGCACACATGGTGGGCAGCTTCAGACAACAGCAAAGTACCTAAGGAGCAACATGCTCAAGGGGCAGACTCAACGGGCACTGAGCCCACTGAAGCAAGTCCTGCTTTGTGGGGTCAACCCCTGCAGAACAGATCCTCGATGGTGGTCATAGCCAGTCCATGCAGCCCATCAGCATGGGGTTAAATCCCTGGCATTGACATGTCTACAGCAATTAAGATTCAACTACAACATGAGAGTGCATACAGCCTACATGGGGGGTGCACCTAGAGTGCCAATCTTGGTGACTGAGGACGTTGTGTCACTGGACCCTATAGGGCACCTACTATATTGGGAGGCCACTATATCAAGACTGAATGACATAGCGGCTCTACCTAATACACTGAAACAAACACAGGGAGGTTGTCAAAATGGGAAGATAAGGAAACATGGCCCAAATGAAAGAACAGAATAGAACTCCAGAAAAAGAACTAAACCAAACAAGTAATCTACCACATGCAGAGTTCAAAACACTGGTTATAAGGATGCTCAATGAACTTAATGAAACTTATATTAATAGGAACTTACAGAGGGCTTCAACAAAGAGATAGGAACCATAAAAATGGTGACAAAAACATAAAATAAACAGTCAGAAATAAAGAACACAATAACTGAAAAGAATGTATCACAGGGAAGCAACAGTAGAATAGATGAAGCAGAGGGTCAAATCAGAGATTTGGAAGATAAACAAGCAGAAAATACCCAATAAGAACAGCAAAAAGAAAAAAAATAGTCCAGAGAAAGGGAGGATATTGTAAGGAACCTTTGGGACAACTTCAAGTGTACCAACATTCACATCATGGGGGTGCTGGAAGGAACAAATAGAGGGCAAGAAATTAAACTTATTTGAAAGAATAATGATGGAAAACTTCTCTAACCTAGTGAAGAAAATAGATGTACAAGTCCAGGAATCACAGAGAATCCCAAACAAGGTGAACCCAAAGAGGCCCACACCAAGACACATCATAATTAAAATGCAAAAAAATTAAAGACAAAGAGAGAATCTTAAAACAAGCAGAAAAACATCATGTTACCAACAAATGAGCTCCCACAAGACTGTCAGTAGATTTCTCAACAGAAACTTTGCATGCCAGAAAAGATTGGCACAAAATAGTCAAACTGAGGAAAAGCAAGGATCTATACAACCAAGATTACTCTATCCAGCAAAGCTATCATTTAGAATCAAAAGACAGATAAAGAACTCCCCAGACAAGAAAAAGAAAAAAGGAGCTCATCATCACCAAACCACTATTATAAGAAATGTTAAAGGGTCTTCTTTAAGAAGAAGAAAACAAGATAAAAATATGAATAATAAAATGGCCATAAATACATATCTATCAATAATTCCTTAAAATGCTAATGAATTAAATGCTTCAATCAAAAGACATATGATTGCTGAATGGATAACAAAACAAGACCCTTATATTTGCTGTCTACAAGAGACTCACTTCAGATCAAAGACACAGAGAGACTGAAAGTAAAGGGATTGGAAGAGATAGTTCATAAAAATGGAAACAAAAACAAAAAAGCTGGGGTAGTAATACTTATTCCAGATGAAACTGACTTAAGAAAAGGCTAATAACAAGGGACAAAGAAGTATCTAGCAATTCCATTTCTGAAGAAACCTAAGACATCAAATAGAAAGACAAATACATCATATGTTTATTGTAGCATTATTACAATAGCTAAGATATGGGAGCAACCTGAGTGTCCACCAATAGATGAATGAATAAAGAACTTTTGCATATATACAATGGAATATAATTCAGCCATAAAAAAGAATGAAATCTGCAACAACATAAATGAACATGGAAGGCATTGTTTTGAGTGAAATAAGTCAGACAGTGGGCAGCAAATCCTGGATGATTCCACTTACATGTGGAATCTAGAAAACAAAATAAACAAGCAAGCAGACCACAAACAGATTGACAGATACAAGAAAATTTTGATGGTTACCAGTTGGGATGTTGGTTTGAAGTGATGGGTACAAAAGGTCTCAAGGGAGTTAAAAATACAAATTGATAGTTACAGAACAGTTGCAGAAATATAAAGAACAGCATAGGACATATAGTCAGTAACATTTTAAGAACTATGCATGGTGTCAGATGGGTACTAGATTTATCATAGTGATCACATGGTAAGTTATATAAATTTCTAATCACGGGGTGGTATACCTGAGACTAGTATAATATTGTACATCTACTGTAATTTAAAAACAAAAAAATCATTAAAACTAAAATATATATACATTTTTCTTTGTCCTTCCTTTTTATTATTTTTTTGTTTTACACACACACACACACATTTTTCTAATGAAGCATTTTCAGGCCGTCAAAAAGAAAATAATAAATCACAATGATTTTGGCATAAATTATACAGAAATCATAATCTCTATCATCTAAAAACTTTACTACTATTATTACAACCAATGCTATTAATAGCAAACACTATTGCTAGACACTGCTCTAGTTGTTACAAATACTACCTCATTTATTCCTCGAGACCACATGGGTAAAGTGCCTCGTTATCCCCACTTTATGGGTGAGCAAACAGGTGAGGTTTAAATAAACTACATAACTGGGCCTAATGATAATAGGGATAAAGCTGGAGCCCAAACCCTGATCTGCCTAATATCCAAGTGCTCTCTTGACTTCACTGTGTTTATTACACCTGTGATTCCTGTCTCGTTGAACTCCATCTACTCAGTGTTCAAAACAGAAACCCTAACTTATTTAATGCTGCATAGCCTTTCATCCCTTGCACTTAGTTAATCACTAAAACCTACAGGTTCTACTCCAGATCACCATCACCTTTGGTGTAGGTAATCACAAGAGTCTCCGAATTGGTCTCCTTTCCTTCCATCTTGTTACTATTTCCCGCTCCCTAATGCTCAATCAGTCTTTAGCATGTAGGTACATTAGATGTGATTCTGTTACTATCTTAACTGAAATATTTCAGTGAGGGCTTGAGGTAAGCCCAAAGTCCCTAAGAGGATTTTACCAAGTGCTTTATGATCTCCCTGGAGTCTCTTCAGGACCTGGCATTGCAGGTACCAGCCCCTCACAGCTGGATTTTGGACACGAACTTTCTTCTGCCTGAAACTAAACTAAACTTCTACTCTCCTACACTTCTCCAACACTTCTATTTTCCTCTAGTTAATTGCTTAACTCTCACTTCAAAGTCACTTGCTGTCGAAAGGCTTGTTAGACTCTCAAAGTCCAGGAGAGGCGTCCTGCCTTAGTGCTATCCCTAACTTCCCAATTCAAAACACTCACCACAATGCACTGTTCTGCTAATTCTTGGAGGTCAGAAACTACATCAGTCTTATTTATCTCTATATACACAAGCCTGAATACAGTGGCTTAAAAAGTAAAGATAATCAATAAACATTTGTTGAATGAATTGATGAGTTTGTTTTGAGGATTAAAAAGGGATAATGATGTAAAGTACTTGGTCACACTGTCCTTTTTAAGAACCTAGGCTTAGAAAGACAAAGACAAAGGGGAGAGGCAGATGGTGAAGAGTACAGGATGTCTCGACTTCTCCACTTTGAGCCCCAATGGTGATCCCTTTTGATGAATGCAAATCTTTTAATCATAAATATACCAATTTGGATATATTCTGAGTGAGAAAATACCCCTTAAAATAAAAATAGCAAAAACAATTTAATTCACTGGAAAGAATATTAAATGGTTTTAAATTCCATTATCATTCATGTAATTGAATATTTTCATTTGGATTCATCATTTCTAATGTTAATTATATGAAAAGGATTTAATTCAGCCATTTGATTTTGTCCGCATCAAACTTTAATTGTGATTTCTGTTATTTGTTTCCTTTTAAGGTCACTGTGCCCATTGATTCCAAATTTCTGAGGTCAAACTTGGCAAACAGAAATTTTGTCAGGTTGATTTTATTTTGCCATTATTTTCTGTAGATGTTTTTAAGATAGGCATATCTAACCAATGTCAGTGTTTCCTACATTATTTCTAACACATACACCCATAATTTTTAAAATAACAGAGAACATAATCTTTCATTATTTTTTCTTTTACAAATGTTAAACTGTTCCATTTTATCCATTGTTGGCTTCATTTTGTGCTTTTGAAAAAAGTGGTATTTATTATGAATGATACAGATGACTAATAATTTATTTCTTGAAGAAAAATTTAAAGCTTTTAAAATAATTCAGACCCCTTTGGTAGGTCAAAGTTATACTTTTGGGGTGTTCAGCATTAGGACCAAAATGTTGTGGTTTGGTTTAAAAATATTTATTAAATTCATTAAATAACTTTTTTTCTTATTTTCCTTGAATTTTAAACATTTTGTTTTTGGGATTAGGTACTTAGCACAGTATGATTAAGGCTTCACCTATTCATGTATCTTCAAACACATTTTATTTCCTTTTTATATGTAGGCAACTTCATCATGAAGGAATTTTGAAAAATAATATAAAAATACTAGAAGAACAATGACTGGATTATCTCAGATATTTAAAGAACAGTAAGGCAATACAGCAGCAATGATCAGAAGTAGAATTCAGGGACATTTCATCCTGAAACCTAGTAACAAATGAGGGCAAAATGGTAAATACTTCCAAATCCTCCATCCTTAAAATGTAAACTTTTTATTGTCAAAGCCTAGGCACAATCCTAATCTTTTTAATGTAAAACAATAATTATTTATTCTTTAGAAACAGGGATACAATTTAGGCTATACATTCCTGTCTATCTTGTGGTGATCTGAGACTCTTGCCATAACTCTTCTTCAAACTACACAAAACATTCTCAGCATTTGTGAGGGGTAAACTCTAGGTGTAGAAAGCTATTGGCTGGGTTAATGGGAATCAGCATAGCCAATAGCAATAATAAAAATATTACTTAAATTACTAAGTTTTTTTAATCCTTCTTATCACCATTTGGATTATATGGTTTTCACAGAGGTCTTCAAAGCAAGGCTTGCCTCTTTGAGCAGAGACCTCTTCCTTAATAACACCAGGTAAAACTGAGGAAGAAAGAATTTCCTTATATATGAAGGAGACATCCAATGGGAGGACAACTTCATGCAACTGAGCAGTTGGAGTTGGTTAAATGATATTTAAGTTAAATGTGTTCCAATCTTTAAGAGATCTGCCTAGTACTAGAAACGCTAGGTGGAATTCAAGAGACTTTGCATAAACATTTTCTTTGGCTAGACTATGTCATTGTAAGAGAAGCTATAATCCATTTGAAATGACCTGCTATCATCATTAACCATATTCATTTATATCACTTTGCAGGTAAAGAACTTCTAGAAAGTTAGTTAACTTCCCAGAGACAAGTTTCCAAAAAATGAAAAGAATGGACCAGGTAGTTTTTTTACAGAATGAGTGTATAATTGACATTTCTAAATTAAAAGACTTTGTACATCCATTGAGATGATTTAGGGGACCATAATATAAGAAGCAGTAGTAATAACTCTTTCTGAGCTGCAAGAAGCATGTTTAATGAAAATTCCCAAAACATTATAAATAATTAGTTTTTGAAAGGAGTAAGATAATTGCAAGATGCAGAACAGAAATGTTTCTCTAATGCATGCTTCATTAAAATATCAGTTAAATATGGGAGGGACGCTAGAATTAGTAATGCTCTAGGCTCTTGCTCAGAGCACAATGCTTTTCTCAGATTTCAACATAAAATCCCCAAGTTTGTCACTCTTTGTGAGTACCCAGATGACAAAAACTCAACAGGATTACACAAGTGCTATAGCCTTATCTGTGTAGGCACTTTTGAGGGGCTGTTTCTTACCTATAACTTATATTCTTTCAATATAAAACAAAAAGTGTGGTGGAATGAAGTCTGGAAAAACACTAGTACTTTTTCCTCCTTGCAACCTGTTATGTCAGCCAGAGTTTCCCATTTCCCTATAGTTGTGGTTATTACATTATGTCTGGATTACTAACTAGTACCGCCACAGCTGGGACAGTGAAAACACAGCATGGGGCCATTTCCTTTCAAGGAGTACAGAATTCTGTAACAAGCTCTGAGGCTGCATGCTGCTATGGGGTTGAGCTCCAAAATGCCTAAGTATCTACTTAAGATGCTGTTTTGAAGGAGCACCCTAACTTACATCCTGATTTCATTCCGTTTGAACTGTACCATGGATTTTTTCCATTAAGTAATATTAGACACTTAACATTCTTGAGATTACTCATGCTCTAAAAAAAGGCAATATAATTTTTATTCTACTCTATTTCCAGAATTTTCCATTACATATAGTCAATCTTGACCTTGTCTAACAGAACAGACTAAGTGGTTACATAAATTAGAGAACATCAGGCATGTTGAAGTGGCATGACTAGGAGAAAAACATTAATATTCATGTTGGTAATGTGGGCATATGCCATTTAAGAAATCAGAGAAAAGGGGGCTTTAGTTGCTATAATTTAACTGGCCCCAAAATAGCTGGATATATTTAAAGTGTACAGATTAATGTTAATGGAGAAAAGAAATTATGATACCATTCTGCATCTATTCTCAGTTTATGTGTCACTCAAATGACAAGGTGGCCTGGGATGAGAAGTGAAGTATAACGAAGTTTTTTCAGTGTATTTTTAAAACTTATTTAGTAAGTTTTATTTTTATTGTTTATGCTCTTACATTTGTTCACAGTCTTCCCTTTTCCTGCTTCCACCCAGTCCCACCCTCTCACCACTCCACACCAGTCACCATACTGTGTCCATGACCATGGGTTGTGCATAAATGTTCTTTCGTTAATTCCTTCACCATCTTTCGTCCCACACCCCCTCACCTCCATTCTGGCAGCTGTTCTGTGTATCTAAGCTTCTGTTACTGTCTTGTTCACTAGTTTATTGTGTTCATTGGATTCCATGGATAAGTGAGATCATGTGGTATTTTTCTTTCACTGACTGGCTTATTTCACTTAGCAAATTTTTCTTCAGATCTATTCATGCTATCGCAAAGGGTAGGAGTACCTTCTTTCTTTAAGTTGCATAGTACTCCATTGCATAACTGTAGCACAGATTTTTTAGCCACTCTTCCACTAATGGGCACTTAGACTGTTTCCAAATCTTAGATATTATAAATAGCACTGTTATAATTATAGGGGTGCATATACATTTTTTGTGTTGGTGTTTTGGGATCCATGGGGTATATTCCTAGAAGTGGAATCGCTGGGTCAAAAGATAAACCCAAAGAGACCTACACCAAGGCACATTACAATTAAAATGGTAAAACTTGAAGACAAAGAGAATATTAAAGGCAGCAAGAGAGAGACAGTAAATTATATACAAGGAAGCCCCCATTAGAATCTTGGCTGATATCTCAACAGAAACACTGCAGCCCTAAAGAAATTGACAGAAAATATTCAGAGTAATGAAAGCCAAGAACATGCAGCCTAGATTTCTCTACCTAGCAAGGCTATTATTTAAAATTGAAGGCCAAATAAAGAGCTTCTCAGACAAAGGTTAAAGGAATTCATCACAACCAAACCAGCATTGCATGAAATGTTAAAGGAGCTTCTGTAAGAAGAAGAAGAAATAGAGAGAGAGAAAGCATAGGTACAATATAAAAATTGCAATAAATAAGTATGTATCTATAAAAAGCATAAATGTAAATAGACTAAATTTTCCAATCAAAAGATATAGACTAGCTGAATGGATAAGAGAACATGACCCATACATGGGCTGTCTATATGAAACCAACCTCAGAACAAAAGATTTTCACAGGCTCTTACAGTGTTTTTAGAACAAAATCCAGTGAAGGGAAGACATTAAAGTACTTCAGTATTTCACAGAACAATGATTGTCACTGAAAGAAAACTACATATTATATATATTTAAAACTATAAACTATATTTATTATTTGGGGCAGATTGCATATATGTGTACATGTGAGTGTGTATATGTGTAAGTTACATGTGCGTATGAAAATACACACCCAAAATAACAGAAATACCTAGGAAAGATCTGATACTTGAGTTAATTTTCACAACTACGGAGATCTGTTCACTCCTGTGATTTCCTCTACAATAATCTTGTGGAGAAAATCTACATATAGCAAGATTAAAGTCATCCTTAGAAGCTTTCTTGAGCTGAATAGGAAGTAGTTGTTCCTCCTCTGTCCTGTATGGCCATTTTATTTCCTCCAGGATTCCTCACTTTAGACATGAAGACATATCCTTGGCCAGTAGCCAGTGCAAGTTTTGGGATCATCATTACCAGAGAGATAAACTTAAAATTGTTCCAAAGCTCAACATCTACACCTCTAACCTTCTCCTTCCCCTACAGGTTTGGCTCTACCACCCTTTCAATCTTCACTAATATTAGCCTCTAATTCTTAACCTCTAAATTCTTTGTTTCCTTTATTTATAATCTTTTAAGCACACTTAAAATTCTCTAATGTAAGTCTGCCCCACATACCAATTTTGAAATGCTGTTTTTTTTAAAAAAAATACCTACAAAATTAAAGGAAATTATGTGATCAAGCAGGTTGGCTTAACGTGGAGGGATCAAGCAAAAAAGAAAGAGGACTCATGGACTTTTTGGGCAACAGTGTGATGATTCCAGTGAGGTTTGGGGTGTAAGTGGAGGAGGACATAAGGGGGATAAATTATAATGGAAAAATACAATAAAAATTTAATAAAAAAAGCTTGTGTACTTTTTAATGATAGAAATATTGATGAAATATTTTAAAAAACTAAAATGTGGTTCTAAGTCCTTTTGCAAAGGGTTGACTGTGGAAGACAATGAGCCAGAGCACAAGTAAAACTTGGGAAAATACAGGGACTGTGATTTTAACAGGCCCTGGAAGTCCTGCCTGGGAAAGAGGCACCCAGTACAGCAGGAATGAAAGCCAAGTTCCTACCTCAGCCCTGTGGCTGGCTCTGCACCTCCTAATTTTGAATAAATTACTTAGTCAGAAAAGAGCATTGCTTTTCCTTTTAGATATTCAGTAACACCAATAATGTTAGAAGATAACTCTTAAAAACTTACTAAAATTGGAACTTTTAATTATTAATGAAATTTTGTTTATACATCATTCCCCCAAAGCAAATATTAGGTCCTTATTTTCCCCTGATTGCTAAAACAATTTTCTCTTTCCATTAAGGGTGATTGACTCATATAAAGACTGTTTAATCCAGGACTTTAAAGTGTAAAGTCACAGTACACAGAAAATCATTGTTTGTTAATTTGTGTTGATATTTTGCTTTTTTTGCACTCTAGTTTTATAATATAGATATTTATAATAACCATGTTTGGTTTTCCCTTATAAATTATTATTGTATTAAAACACATCCAAACAAAAAGACTAAAAAGTAAAAAAAATGCTTAATATTTTTATAAGTATCAATAAAAAATGTTAAAATGAAACATAAGGAAGTATGGAGAAAAAATAAAAAGGAAACAGCTAATTAAAAGATCAATCATTAATATTCATTGAAACCTAATTACAAGCCAGACATTCTGCTAATTCCTTAACACAGACTGTACCATCTAGTCATCAAACGACCCCATGAGGAAGGCAGCACTATTATTTTTATTGTCTAGATGAAGAAGGAAGTGAAAACAAAAGGTCCTGTTGAAGACTGTATTGTGGGTAATTAGAAGAGCTATGTTCCAACAGAAAAATTGAGAGAGTGAGACAGAGATCGAGACTGAGATGAAGATGGTAAGAATAAGTGGGCCGGCACTGTTCACTCTCTTCACCCACTTCCAGTCATGTTCAGGTTATAGGCAATCCCCGTGTCAGCTGTTACTCCACTCCTTTCTCAGTTCTCCAATTAGGGATTTCAATGAAGACAAACAAAAGGAATAACATTAATTGTGTGTGAATTTTCTTTTTTTTTTCAAGTCAATCATTTGTAAAAATTGACTCTTTAAATATTACTAGCTACAAATTTCATGCAACCCATATCATATATGTTTGCATCACCCCAGTATATCACTGAGTAGTCTATATAAAACATTTTATATATGAGTTTCTTCCTTCTTTTTGATGCATAGTATTCCATTGTGTATACCACAGTTTGGGGATCCACTCATCTACTGATGGGCACTTAGGCTGTTTCCAGCACTTGGCTATTATAAATTGTGCTGCTATGAACACTGGGGTACATAAGTTATTTCGAATTGGTGTTTTGGGATTCTCAGTGTATATTCCCAACAGTGAAATTGCTGAGTCAAAAGGCAGTTCTTACCTTTTTGGACAGCATGGATGGAACTGGAGTATTCAATAAGTGAAATAAGCAAGTTGATGAAAGACAGACACCATATGATCTCACCTACGAGAGGAGTCTCTTGAACAAAATAAACTAAGGAGAAAAATAGAACCAGAGACATAGAAACAAGGAACAGATTGACAGCTGTCAGAGGAGTGGAGGAGGGAGATATGATGGAAAGAAGGGGAAGAGACTATGGTCAAAGAACATGTATGAGTCACCCATGGACATAGACAATGGTGTGGGATTGACTCTGGATCAGGGTGGTGGGCTGGGCAGAGAAGGGCGAAGGGGGAAAAATCAGGACAACTGTGATAGAATAACAATAAAAATGGAATGCTTCAAAAAATATTATGCATATGAGGTAGGTGCCAGTGTTTGATAATCAGTTAGCAAAATGTCATTAACTTAGCTGAGTTCAAGGTAATTAGTTACTATAAAAAATATAATTCCCAGGTGAAGGGAGATGCATAGACCTACTTTCCACCCAACTAAGGCAGTGGTTTTTACTCTAAGGAGCCTTGAGCAATCTTTGGAGGTGCCCCAGGGGACTGATGTAGCTAGAGGCTGGGTCTCTTGACCCTCTTTTCCAATATCCAACAAGCAGAGCAACTCTATTTTTATATGATTTATACACTGGATTTTGAATAAGAATTTGGTTAAAAAAAGTTCAGTTCAAAAACTCTTGAAAATCAAAGAGGTAAAGGCCTACTATTTTCTTCAAATATCATTATGAATATAAAACCAATTTATTTTTGTTACTTAAAGCTGTCTTTAAAACTCATATCAAATTATAGTCTAGTGTTATTAATAAAACTAGATGACAATGAAACCTTTCAGTAAAACCATATAATTATCTGAGTAATCTACCTCTTTCATTCAAGTATACTGATGCAACAAAAAGCCAGGGCAAATTAACAATATTTGAAAAGCTTAATGGTGCTTAACAAAAGATAAAATAATTTTAAGGGTTTTTTTTTTTTACATGTATAAGGTCTATATTATGACAAGAAAGTAAAATGAGTGTAGCCTGATTTTTTTCCTTCATAAAATCATGATATTTCCCTGGCTGGTGTGGCTGAGTGGATTGAGTGCTGGCTTATTAAGCAAAGGGTCACTGATTTGATTCCCAGTCAGGGCACATGCCTGGGTTGTGGGCTAGTTACTCTGTGGGGGGGCCCATGAGAGGCAACCATACGTTGATGTTTCTCTTTCCCTCTTTTACTGTCTAAAAAATAAAATATTTTTGAAAAATCATGATATTAATGGCCCAGTATGTTCTGTTGCTTTTTATATGCAAGTATCGTTTATCTGTTCTTGTAACTTGTCTTCATCATCCAAGGCAAAACCTTTCCCCCAATAAACAAACACACAGATAATTGCACATGAAATTTTCTAATGCTTAGGGAGGAATTTTTTCTTTTCTTAAGTATTTCAAAATTGTTTTTAACACCATAAAATTTTGAAATAGCTTCAAAAGGCTGTATGAATATAAGGAATAATATACAGGGTGGGCACAAGTCGTTTTACAGTGGTGTGTACATGAAGCACACAGTATATCCTTGTGTTATTATTTTGCATATGAACAACTGTAATCCTACTTTTGCTCCTCCTTGTAGTTAGATTCAATTTGTTTCTTTTACCTTAGGAACTATGGTAGAGCCTGACAAATAATAATAATAATAATAGTAATAATAATAGTAATAAGAAAAAGAAGAAAAGATGAAGAGCAGGAGAAGGAGAAGGAAAAGAAGAAAGAGAAGACTATCTGACCTTGAGGAATTTTAAGTTTACTGGTAAAGGCACTCATATGAAGAATTTTAATGCAATATGACTGATAACATAAATACATGCACCAGCAACCTGAAGAAAAGGTAATGAGTTCAAATAAGGTTTCAGGGAAATCTTTCCAGAGGCCACATTTAAGCTTAGTGCTTGTTTTTTTTTTTTTTTTTCAAACAGCTTTATTGAGACATTATTGAGGTATAATTGACATACCATACAATCTACTCATTTAAAGTTTACAATTCAGAATTTACTATATTTGCATAGTTGTATGACCAATCATCAAAATCAAATTTCAGAGTGTTTTGGTCTCCTCTAAAAGGTACCCATTGCCATTAGCTGTCACTCATCATCTCCTTCTACCACCTTTCACTCTACTCCGCCAGCATCACTGATCTGCTTTCAGTGTCTATAGATCTTCCTATTC
The DNA here is from genome assembly GCA_004024845.1 of Tonatia bakeri. Classification (NCBI taxonomy): domain Eukaryota; kingdom Metazoa; phylum Chordata; class Mammalia; order Chiroptera; family Phyllostomidae; genus Tonatia; species Tonatia bakeri. Next base: position 133,481 of record PVIA01002295.1, on the reverse strand, counting down.
CAGAAATTCCATATAAATGAAAATACACAATGTGTGATCTTTTGTGACTGACTTCTTTCCTTAGCATAGTGCTTTCAAGATCCATTCTGTTGCAACATGTACTATTATTTATTTTTGCTGCTGAGGAACTTTTCCATTGTACAGAGATGCTCTATTTTATCTGTTCATCAGTTCATGGATATTTGGGTTATTTCCACTTTGGGGCTATTTTGACTAATGCTTTGAGAACATTTCTATGTATTAGTTTTTGTATGAACATGTTTTTGTTTCTTAAGCATACAGCTAAAAATAAAATTTCTGGACCTTAAGGCAACACTATGTTTAATTTTTTAAGGAATTGTCAAACTGTTTTCCAAGGTGGCTGCACCATTTCACGTCCTCACTGGCGAGGAGAGAGGGTTCCAATTTCCCCACCTCTTCACCAACATTTGCTATCGTCCTTCTCTTTGTTTATAACCAACTTAGTGGTCGTGAAGCTGTAGCTTTGATATGCAGTGCCCTGATGACTATCAACATTGAGCATACACATCTGGTGCTTAGGGCTATCTGTGTATCTTCTTTGGAGAAATGTCTATTCATGTCCTTTAGCCATTTTTAATTGTATATTTGTCTTTGTATTGTTGAGTCATAAGAGTTACTTATACACTCTGTATATATGTTCCTTATCAGATACATATATGATTTACAAACATTTTTGCCCATGCTGTTGGTTGTCACTTCACTTTCTTGGTCTTATTTCTTGCACAAATGTTTCTAATTTTGATGTAGGTAACAATTATCTATTGTGGTTGTTAGTATTGCTTTGTGCTTTTGGTGTCATATGCAAGAAAACATCAGAGCATAGGCCTTGAATGATGGGTAAGACAGAACCAAATTAAGAATAGCAGAAGCTCATTGCAAGCAGAGGTAATAGAACAGCAGCATGAAGCACAATATACTGCAAAATCCTCTTCTCTTTGCTTACAGCAGGGGATATTCCCTCAGAGTCATCCTAGTAACCATGGCACACCACTGTTTCAGTTTTTAGTGCACAATGTAGTGCTCAGAAAGGTATTATTAACACTATCATTTTTGTTAGCTGCAAGTTAAACTCAGTTAAAGCATATGTGCTAAAAAGGTCCATATCACGTAAACACATAAAAATAACCACATTCCTTTAAATAATTAAAAAAATTGTATTTTCTAATTCAGAGACCCTTAGGCACAATCCAGTTGACACGTCCTAGATATCATTCTGGATTCTGAACTATATCTATGAGATTGTCAGGTATATCTTGAGAACTTTTTCTAATACTATTACAATTCTATGAAAAAATGATAGAAAAAAAAATTGTTCTTCTGAACTCAACAGCACTTTATGGTCACTACTCTCACAGCTTTGATCACGTTCCTCCTTATCTTACCTATGATTAGAGTCTCAGCCCCGTGACATTCCCTACCACTTCTATTTCCCATTCATTCATTTCACAAATCTCTGTTTATGAGATCTATGTCACCATGTGTAGGTTACACAGACAGACTGAGAGCCACAAGGACAGGAGAACTTTGAGCTACAACATACTGCTAAGCTGCCTTCAGGATCAGGCTGAAGCCACACTCCAAGGCCCTTTGCCTGATATCACCTCCATCCACATGTTTCTTCGTGCTCTGCTCTGCTCCCCCACTCCCTCACCAGCCTCTCCTAAGAGCATTTCCTTAACAAATCTCTTACACACCAATCTCCATCTCAGGAACCGCTTTCAGGGAATTTGATCTGGGCAATATGGTAAAAGACAAACAACAAAAATGATATCCATTGAAAATGAGCAATGAACAAGATAGACTTACATCTTTCAAGGAAGCCAAACTTCAATAACTAATTGCAGATTTAGATGTGGTTTTACCAGCACCACACTAGTAGATGCTCTATAAATATGTGTTGGGAGAACAACTATGAATAACTAAATTAATCAACAAATGTAGAATACCTATACCCATTGACTAATACCTCGGATTGGGCAATATGGACCAGAGAGGGATTTCAGAGAAGAAATCTACATAATTGCAGATAATAAGGTTAGTATTATACAGTGGAAATTGGATGTATCAATTAAGGAAAAGTATATAAGTCACTTGTAGCTTATTCTGCCAATACTATGAAATGTTTCTTCAACAGAAATGAGAGGAGCAAGAAACACAGTGGGAAGTAGACTAAGATGAATTAAAAGATAAATTGTTCATGGACCATTCCTGAATGTCTTGGCAACAGGAATTCTATAGCCCTGAACATGCTGACAATTCTATCCCCTCACTTTTCCTGGAAATGCTGATAACCATGAACCTCACCCTAATTAAGGAATCTCTCTATATTCATGCTGCTGTGTAAGAAAGTAAGCAGAAATTGCCCAAGACTGGCCAGGGTATGAAGTGAAGATGAAGAAAACAACAGACAGGAGGATTGCAGCCAGCAGCCAGCAGCCAGCAGAGGCAAAAAGCAAAAAGTGTTCAGGAAGAAAAGCTCAAGTAGCTACAGAGGGTGGTAAAGGACAGAGAAGGGATCAAAAAACATCTAAAAACCCTCAGGTTTAAAATTTACAAAGCTAGAAGAATGAACACAAAAAGACAGAAAAGTAGCCGCAACAATAGGGAGTGAGTTGAAGATGTAAAATAATAATAGTAATAATGAAAATATAACTCAGAGGATGTTTTGATAAGGCCAGAACTGATGTTGCATGGCTGGCATTGGCGTTAGGAAACACTGCCCCCCAGAGGTCCTCTGTGGAAGCAGAGAGACCAGCTTCGTCCAGGAGCCCAGCAACAGACTCAGGTTAGCCAAGCACCCAGGACACCCAGTGAAATCTGGCACTGGACCCCAAACTCCGTTCCAGTCATCTAAACACCTGCAATAAGTAGTGAGATTACTGAAGGAGGTAATATTTGAATTTTTTCTTTTTCTAATCCTCAGCAACCCATTAGAAATACTATTTCATTTTTAAATTATGGAATATTTAATATATGAATTGTACATGAATCAAAAGAAACAAATATATACAGTTAAAAATCAATATGTTCCTTCTATCCTCCATCCCCCAAATATTCTGCTTAAGGCGGTACCCATTACTATTAGTTACTTTTGTATGTTCTTTCGGGGCTATTCCACGTACTTTTCTGACAAATGCTAGCATTCTGTTTTTCCACTTGTCATTCCCCATCCCCCCACCTCATTTAACAATATATTTATGGGAAGGTTTGAAATCAGAACCTATAGGAGGACCTTATTGTTTTAAATAACTGCATAGCATTCCATTGCATGGTTGTTGGGCATTGTTTGATGCATTTATCCACTTCTTCACTATTCCTCACTGAGGTTGTTTCTATCTTCTGGCTACTATAAAAATGTTCCTGTGAAATCATCAGCATACACAGGCCTATGTAATATTTAGTATCAGATACATATGTATGTTTGCACAATGAGTGCATTAAAATTTATGTCAAATTCTAGGTGCATTATTTCTATGTACATGTCAAAATTGACAACAAATTTAAGTTTATGTTCCCCCCAGCGATTCATGAGATTGTCTGTTTTGCCACATACTCTCAGATAGTGTATTATCAATTGATTTTTACTTTTGCCAATTTAACAGATTCTTTTAGGTTTCCAGTTTTAATTTTCATTAAGCTAATTCTATGTGTCAGAGTAAGCCAATTTTGTGTTTGTCTTTTTGCCCACTCACATTCTTTGACCATGCTTTTCTTGAGTTGTGGTACTTTTTTCTTAGGTATCTTGTGCTTTTCTTTCATTGAAAACATTACCTTGTTTTTGGATATAAATTGTAAATATTTTAATATTCTTTTCCAGCTTGACATTTGCTTCTAATTTAATTTAGGATTTTCCCCAAGACTTATAGGTAGTTTGTATTTATTATTATTATTATTATTATTATTATTATTATTATTATTATTTAGTGTAGTCAAACATATTAGTCTTTTTTAACAGCTTCAGAGTTTCTTAGCATCCTTAAAAAGACTTCCCTGCTATGAATGGGACTGCCTTTTGACCCACCAATTCCACTACTGGGATTATTTCCTAAGAATCCCAAGCCACCAATTCAAAAGAACCTAAGCACCCCAATTTTATAGGAGCATTATTTACAATAGCCAAGTGCTGGAAACAGCCTCAGTGCCTATCAGAAAATGAGCAGATCAAAAAACTATGGTACATTTACACAATGGAATACTAGCAGCAGAAAGAAAGAAGGAACTCCTACCCTTTGGTGGCAGCATGGATGGAACTAGAGAGCATTATCCTAAGTGAAATAAGCCAGGCAGTGAAAGACAAATATCATATGATCTCACTTATAAGTGCGACCTAATCAACAAAACAAACAAGTAAGCAAAATACATTCAGAGACATTGAAATTAAGAACAAATTGACAGTGACCAGAGGGGAGGAGGCGGAGGGATAACAGGGGAAAGAAGGAGAAAGGTCGTCAAAGAAGATGTATAAAGGACCCATGGACAAAGCCAAAGTGGGGTAGGATTGAGGGTGGGAGCTGAGGGGTGGGTAGGACAGGGGAGAGTACTGGGGAAAATGGGACAACTGCAATTGAACAATAAAAAATTTTTTTTCATTAAAAATAAAAATAGCAATGTTCCTCTAATATTTTTGTTTCTTTTTTTATGTTTAATTCTTAGATCCCTCCAGAACACACACACACACACACACACACACACACACATTTTCTTCTTTTTTTAAATTCTCACTCAAGGACTTTTTTTTTCATTGCTTTGAGAAAGAGTAATGGGGGATAGAAAGAGAGGGGAAGATTGAGATAGGAGGGAAAGAGAGAGTCATGGATGTGAGAAAAAAACATCTATTGGTTGCCTTCTCATACATGACCTGACCTGGGAATCAAATTCCCTTAACCTGGGTGTGTACAGTGACTGGTATCTGAACCTGAGACTTATGGTCTACAGGACAACACTCCAACCAACTGAGCCACTTCAGCTAGGGCTCTTCTTTTTTTTTCCTTTAAATCCAGATAACTGGTCCTGATATTTAATTACTAGTAATAAGAAGAACTAGAAGTAGTATTTCTAAATCTCAAGTCCTACTTGTTTTCTTAAACACATTTTCAGACATTTATCTATTTACTTATCAAAAAAGCAAGTTAATTCTTGTATATAATTTATTATATATTGTACAATCCATTTTACAATGATATAACAAAAATTACATTTAAGGTTAAAAATTTATAAGCATTTCACTGAGTTTAAAATTATTTTGAAAACAGAATAACAAAAATATATCTGCACTTCCTTGTTTACTGTAGAATTATTCACAGGAGCCAAGACAAAGAAATAATCTAAATGTGAAAGAATGAACAGAGATAGAATATGGTGTGTGTGTGTGTATATATATATATACACACACACACAATTCAGTCATGAGAAAGAGAAATCCTGACATTTCCTATACATTGGATGGGTCTCGAGGGCATTATGCTAAGTGAGAAAAGTGATGCTGCTAATATGTAAAATCTAAAAAAGGCAAACTCATAAAAACAGAGAATAAAATGTGATAACCAGGGGGTGGGGGTGGGGGAATTAGGGAGATGTGGTTAGAAGGTATGAACTTGTGACCTGATGAATAAGTTCTGGAGATCCGATGCACAGTATCGTGTTTGAATTATATATTTCAGAGTTGCTAAGGGACTAGATATTAAATATTTTCACCACAAAAAAATGATAAGTATGTGACCTAATGAAGGTGTTAACTCATGCTATGGATGTAATCATACTGCAACATGAAAATGTGTCAAATAAACAGGTTGTGCACCTTAAACTTACAGTGTTATATGTCAATTACATCACAATATTTTTTTAGAAAAATATTTTCTAGATATTTAACTTCATGTGTTTAGAAATGTTTCCCAGGAGAAAACTATGACTGCCATGCTCTGAATTATGGGGCTCTGTAGGCTCAGTTGTGATCTGTGTACTGGAGTAAATTTCATATCACCTTTAAAGTTTACCATAATTTCCTGGAAAATATTAAATCTACATACAAGTAAAGAGAATGGTTTAATGAGCCCATATACACCCATCACACAGCTTCAACAAACAACAGTTTGCCATTCTTTTTTTTTTTTCCCTATTTTTACCCTATCCTTCCTCGCATCTTCAGAAAAACAAATGAGCTCTCGCCCTGGCTGGTGTGGCACAGCTGGCTGAAGCATGCCCTGTAAGCTGAAAGGCTGCCTGTTCAGTTCTGGTCACGGCACATACCTAGGTTGTAAGCTCGGTCCCAGTCAGGGTTTGTGGGGGAAGCAACCAATCCATGTTTCTCTCTCTTTCTCCCTCCCTTCCTCTCTCTCTATAACCGTGTCTTTGGGTAAGGATAAAAAAAACTCACTTTTTTTGTCTTTTAGTGCCTTAAGTAAATTCCAGACATTGTATCATATCCTCTGTAAATGCTTCATATTATCTCTACCAGACAGCATAATAAAAAACATAACCATAATACCATTAATTATTCCTTGTGATATTAACAAAATTTCCTTAATATAATATTAAATGACAGGATTGTGTTTAATATCCCTTGATTGTCTCAAAACATCCTTTTAAATATATTTTTTTTCAGTCAGAATCTGGAACAAGTCCATTCATTGAATAAATATGACATGACCCTTAAATATCTTGATCTGTAGCATTTCTCCATCTCCCTCCAACTCATGTCATCTACTCTGTGGATTAGCAAACATTTGGTCCTGTTCGAAACATCCACGGAGATGTTTGGTTTATGCAGAACCATCTACCAGCAGGACTACAGAAGCAAGAATGGTTATTTTTGGTAGTAAAACCACAACACAATTTATATATATAATTCTTATAAACCAACATATACAAATAAATGTTATGGACTGTTGGAACCCACAAGTGTTTTCTAGGCATGAATGTGTTGGAAAGGACCAAAACACAAGGGCCATTTAGCATGGACCAAACACATTCATGGATGTTTGTGACAGGATCAAAATTCAAGGACCTTTCGGTGTGGCCCAGATGCCTCATGGATATTTTGGACAGAAGCAAACTAGGTCACCTGCCTGTACGTTTTTTACATTGTGTAATTAGGTAATTGCATCCTGGCGCCATTTCACATTGTTCTCTAACCTCATATTTTCTGGAAATTGCTAGTTAATGCCAGAGGCTTCTTTATATTTAGGTTCATTTTTTAAATTTATTTGGGAACAGGGTAAGAATTATTCATAGATGGCGTTGTACACCTCCTAGTGCTCCTCTTCAAGAAGCAAATGATACCTGATTGTTCCAAGTTACGTTAAGACTGATCAGAGCGTCCAGGTGTCCAGGTGCTGTCATACTGACCTATCCACTTTAGGTTTTCTCAACCCACTTCACTTAATGGTTTTAGCAGGCATTGCATTTTTTCAGTTTAGTTATTTCATTTTGCTGTTGTTTTGGTATGCTGGTATCATTTATATACTCATAGATTTTGATATCTTTGATATTGATACAGACATCTTGAGAATCAAATAGTTTCTTCCTTGACCAATGACTATTGGTTTCTTCCTTGACCAATAGTTTTTCTTTGGCTTTTGTGCCCTTTGGAAATGTCCCTAAGTCATCTTTGGCTGTTTTCTTGTTTTATGAACAGAATAAAAGTCTAGGCTCACCTTTCGTGTTTCCTGCCCTAAGACAAGAAGCAGCCATTCTTCCAAGGAGAGCTGGTCCCATTTACTGGAAAATTGTATTTAGAGATCAAAATCCAGGTGCTATGAGTGCTCTTTGCCACATTGTTTCTAGAACTTTTCAATACACTGAGCAAGGAACTGCATGTATTTTAGAAAGAGAAAAATGATTTATAAATTTATATTGATATTTCCAACTATAATTAAAATTACAAAGTTTTCATTTAAATTGTTTGGGTGCATACTTAACATCTTTAATTTATTATATTAGTCTCCTATTGCCGACATAACAAAATGCCCTAAGTTTGGAGGCTAAAAAACATGCAAATTTATGATGTTACAGCTTTAAGGGTCTAAAAGGTATAAAATGGGTCCCCAAGGCTGCAGTCTTTTAAGTTTCCAGGGAGTGAAGAGCCTGGGGTGTTTGGATTGTTTGTTTGTTTGCTTGTTTGTTTGTTTGTTTTCCAGTGTCCTAAAACTCTTTACATCCTTTGTATTCTGGCTACTTTTCTCTGTCTTCAGAGTAATATGTCATCTCTGTTTTCAGACCTTCTGCTCCCTTCTTGTAAGGACCCTTTTGATTGCAGAGAGCCCATTCAGATAATCCAGGGTAATTTTTTATCTCAAGATCTACATTACATCTGCAGAGTTTTTTTCCCTATATAAGCTAACATTCTCAGGTTCCAGAGATAAAACTTTGTCATCTTTGGGGCCATTATTCAGCCTATTTATATACCTATTAAGTATATAAATAGCTTCAAAGCAACAATAAAAATAACAACAATGTAACTAAGAAACACTATTAATAGCCTGCAATTTAGTCTTTTTTTTTTTCTTGGCAGTTCTCCCTTGCCTCTATTTAGGATATAGCTCACTAAATTTTAACCAAAAGACTCTGCTTTAAAATCAGTTGACATAATTTGCTTTTGTGTATTGATCCTATCAGCTTAATACTGACATTGGTTAATTTGTTTCCATTTTTCTGTACTTTTTTGGAATTTACAATTATTTATCTTGTTTTGGAGATACATGAAAATATACGGTTTCAACATCAACTAAGGTGAATGGAAAGATGTCTAGCTTAATCTCTGTCCCTTTATCTCTCTTCCCCTCCATTCCCTAAAGGCAACTGTTGTCATTGATATTTTTCTTCTGTTACTTATTTCCAGAAATATCAAAAATCTGTATAGAGATAAATATAGAGGTCAAGAGATGATAGATGGACAGATGAATAGATAGATTAGATTAGATAGATAGATAGATAGATAGATGATAGATAGATAGATGATAGATGATAAAGAGATCTCAACCACAGATCATGCCACTGTAGCATACCTAGAATGTCCTCATTTCTTTCACAGATGCTTAGAGTTCCATTGAATGGATATATCTTATCCAATAGTGTGAAATTTAAATAAAGATTCAAAAGTATTTTCTTTTAGAAAGACAACATTTTATACCAAACTACTTTAAATAAAATCTTTTCTCTAGTGATTTGAATAGTGCCTTTATTTTACATTGCTTGTTTATATCTATGTTTTTTTTAAGGGCTTTATAATCTGCTGATTGGTCAGTCTATTCATGAAACAATAACATGCTATTTTAATTACTATTTTTTACAATGTTTTAACACATGACATCTTAACCTCCCAAGTTAATTTTCTCTTTTAGAAATGTCTAGCTATGTTTTTCTTATTTATTTTCATACAAATTTTAGAATAAGCCTGTCTAATTTTTAAAAAAAATTCTCTTGATGTTTTATTTGGATCATAATTTTAAAAACGTTCAAGAGAATAGGCTCCTGAGATCATCCTCAGGGGTCAGGAGGACAAAAAGGAGTGGTCTCAGTGATTCAGGCGGGAGAGCGCGTGCAGGTGTCAGAGACAGCCGCTGTTTCAGGCAGCAGGGAGCACCTCTGTGCTATGGACAGGTGAGTAATGATGGCAGTCCCGATACAGCAGCACCTACATTAGAGCTTGGTGTGGTGCTCGAACTCCTCACCCACCTTATGTAATTTAATCTTCATGAAAACCTTTTAAGGGGCAAAGTCAAAACTAGAATGTAAATCTAGTTTCCCTAAATCCTCTCAAGAACCATTGCATTACACTATGTTCAAGAAAGTAAGTCTAAAGCAATCTACTAAGTATGACCCTGTATTAACTGCTCTGACAGAAAACTGCCTCCAAAGGACCAGTGAGCGTGCTCAGTAGGAGGACCCCTGTGAAAGAGCAGCCTGTGGAAGAATGGGGAGTCTGTGTAAATGGAAAGCATGCTGGCAGTGACATCCTGTGACTCTTATAAGTAAATATCTAGGACCCACATGTGCCTGGGGCCTAAGGGATACTCTGGTAACACATAAGAGCATCTCTGGGGATTTTCTGGAGTGTGTCACTGTATAAATTTATTAAATAAATGGGACTTAATCATAAAAATACATCAGCATCATTCAAAAGGCTTCTTAAACATATATTGCTGTGTCCCACCCCTAGAGCTTATGATTCAGTAAGTGTGGATTGGGACCCAGGAATTTGTGTTTCTAACAAGTTCCCAGGTGACGTTGATGTTGTTGTGTAAGAGACCACAATTTAAGCCAGAAGGGCTATGCCTAAAATAAGCACAATAGTGACAATAATAAAACCTGATCAAAGTAATGATCAAGTAAGATTATTTTCAAGCTTCCAGACTGAAAAGTGTGTAATTCCTAAGAAAGGGAAGAGAATGGGTACAAATGTTTGGAAACTCAGAGTGTTCCAGTGAAAGGGGTATAGGTCAGCAGTCTGGCAGCCACCTCGTAATGTAGTCTCTGTCCCTAATAGTCTGGGTAGTTTTGGCTTAATCACTTAACTTCTCCAGCCTCTGTATGTGTATGGACTTCAGAAGAATAGGTAAGATATATTCAAGTTCCAGCAGAGTTTTAGAAATCTGATAAGATATAATAAGGTGCACGCAACCTAAAGAAATTAAGCCAAGGGGCGTTCAGTTCAAGGGTGGGAGGCAGGGATGGGTGAGGTGGGGCGGGGTGGTGGAGTGAAAATGGAGACAACTGCACTTGACCAACAATAAAAACAAGAAATTAGAAATATAAGAACTAAGACTCTCCCCAGAGAAGGCAGTTATAATTAAGCAAAACAATTCAGAATAGAGATATGTAAAGTCAGCATAATGAAGGCAAATTGTTAATGCAGTTCTGGGACTCGACTATAAATATGATTGAATGGATTAATATTAATATACATAAGGAAAGAGTGTGCCATTAAAAATTGGAATTGGGAATGGAAATTGGTCAGCCTTGGGAATGGAAAAATAAGCTATCAGAAAGACAAATTAGTAAGTTTTACCTATTCTTTACTATTGGTTTGCAGCCTTGCTGTTTCCCATCCCCTAAGAGATGAGGTGGCCTTCAGCAACACTGTTTGAAAGTCCTTGTTTGCCAACAAGACTTCCATTTGGCTTCTCAATTGACTTGCTTATGAGGAGGGTGATCCTGATAGACAAGAGCAATGTCCAACCAATTCCCCACTACAAGTTTAAAATAATGAGCATTTTGATCACAATTTGACTTTATCTGTAGCTAACCTACACTGATTTACACGTGGCACAATCTGCTATAATCTGAATTGCATTTCTCACTATAAAAACCTGACCTGGTTTTTGCATTGTTTTTATGTGTATCAGTCTTTGTGAAAAATGCAAACTCACTCCTAATCTGCTTTCATTATACTAACAAAACCAGGTTTATGAACCTGAAAAATGAGTATTAGAAGCTGAAGTGGCCTTATTTATCAAGGTAAGTGTCCCTTTGAGGCTGACTGCCTAGTGAGGAGGAGCCAGCAACCCCCAGGAGGCACCTCTCTCCTCGCTGTGAGGGTTAGTTGTGGCCAGTTTGCCTATAAATCCATTTTTATTTTTATTATTTTTATAAAGCCATTGATTAAGCCTCCCTCTGCTCTGCTCTTTTTCATTGGAAGGACCAAATACTTGCTGACTGTGTTCCCCAGACTTTCATCAGTTGCAACCAATGGATTGGCACTAGTGTGAGCCTGAAGGACAAGAAAAGGAAAAGTCAAGCATTTCTCCCTCTCCTCAGCCTCTTCCATTCCCAGTGTAGTTCATTTCCTACATTAAATATCTCCAGTTTTAAACTCATGATTTTAAATAATCAAAATGGTTTTTATTGTCCTTGTCTAACCCTGATTACCATGTGTCATAAAAGTTCAGTAGTCAGTACAACCACCTGTTCAAGAAGTATTAAGGACACAGATATTTATAAAATTATATAAACCAATAAACATTTTGGTTTCTACTTTTTTTGTAAATAATATCCAAGTATGTGACTTATTGTGAATGTCAAGACTACTCAAGGAAATTGAAAATCTCAAGCAGACAAATAAATGGTGGTGAGGGTCATTGTAGACTTAGGTTATATGTTTATCTGGTAACAAATTAAATGTAATTTTCAGTTTAATCTATGAACACATCAAATCACTAGTGAGCTAATCTATAATGTTTAGCAATATTCAGACTATTCAGACTTATAAACATGATTTTACAGGATGTCATCACAATATTGGAGCATTACCAATTTTGTTAACTAAGCTGTCGGCCAACGCAGCATGCCTGGTCTCCCAGCAGGAGACCCAAAGATATGTGAGCACAAGTACCAATGAAGCACCTGCGCTGTTTCATGTGTCTAAATTCCCTGTACTTGTGAAGGGACTAACTCTACCTCTGGGGTTTCTGTTTTGCACCATATGAATACCAGAGGCTTCTAGCAAAATTAATTAGGGCTAGTTGTCTATATAAAGTTGAACATGTCTTAGCATGCACTCTTTCAAACTCTGTTCTACTTTCTGATTGATAGTGATTTTGTACCTTCTTGGGTGAAAATGAGGTTCCCATCATCTATATTATTTAGACAAATCACATTCCAAGCAATGAGTTACCAAAATTTTTGTCTGATATTTGTAAATGTGTTCTAGTCACTTACAATCCCCATGTTGCAATGTTTTATCTGTCATTAGAAGTGTTTACCATTGTCAAAAGTGGAATGCAGGGTTTAGAGTGGAGTCTTCTCTGACTAAAGGCCTTTAATAGCTTTGTGTTATCAAGGCCTATTTCTTTAGATGTTTTCTGGGTAGTAAAATGAGAAGACACATTAAGTCTTCAAGACAACCAGAGGAACGTTTAATGAATTCCTGCCGGCATTGAGGTATACAGCTTCCGACAGTGCCCACACAGTATGTCTTTAGATTTCCTTAAATGCTTAATTCTAAGAGGTAAGTGATGTAGTCAAAAGCAAACACAATTCAGGATTTTTAAAAAGAAACAAAAATTCATTAAAATATTAAACAATTAGCATAAAGTGATAATGCCTGTTGTATTCACTTATTCAATAAATAATTGAAATCTTCTATGTGTAAAGCTTTTGTATTTATGGTCTCATGTGTTTTATCCTCCAAAGCAGGGCACTTTTGGAACTGAGATAAAATAACACTTATTAGTATACCAGAATAGCCATAAGCTAGGACTGCCTAGGCACATCATGACATATGTTCACTCTAACATGATAGAAAATGGGAATGCATGACCCAGTCCTTTGTTTTCTAGGAGTTTACAGTCCATTGAGAAAGATAGAAATGTAAAAACAATGTGATTGTTCTGCTTTATTATTCCTATCATCATTATTATTATTCCTGTTTTTGTCTTTCCTTGAATGATTTTAATTGATCATGATAACCTTATTATATAATTCCTACTATTGTCATTTTATATATGAGGAAAACAAGTGAGAAGGAGGTTCAACAAATTACCCACATTGACAGGGATAGAAAGTGCAGAAGGTAGAATATGAAACCATGCAGTTTAACCACAGAGCCTAAAATCTCTTTCACTCCCCAAAGCAGGATCCTATGATCTATTATGGTAAGAAATGGACAAGTATTCTGGGATCTCACAGAAAGGGCACTGTTTCAAGTACTTTTGACCAACCAACACTTTCAGAAAGGGGTGACAAACAAGCCATTTACTTAATTAGCCAAGAGGAAAGGGGTATGGGCAAGTGGAAGGGATAACAAACAAAATCAGTAGTCAAAGCACTATAGCTTCCTCCAAGGTTAAGACACACAAGCAGTATATACAGGTAAGATGAGGTCATGCTGAAATAAAGCAGGCATGACCTAGCAACATGACTAGTGTCCTTATAAGAAAAGGAAAATGCCTAAGACATGTGCACACATGCACGTGTGCGCACACACACACACACACAGAGTGACTGAAGCACAACTTGGAAGGACCAGCTGAAAGCCTAGGGACACCAGGGATGGCTGGCTACCACCTGAAGCTGAGAAAAGGGAAGGAAAGATGCTAACCAGAATCTCAGAGGGAGCATGGCCCTTATGATGCATTGATTTCAGAATTCTAGCCTTTAAAACTGTGAGAGAATAAGTCCTGGTTGTTGTATGCTACTCAGTCTGTGGTACTCTGTTACAGTAGCGCTAGAAAACTGATGCAATACAACCATCAATGCAAGCACTTGCACTGTTGTGGAATTAGGGAACCCTTCAGGCTAATATTAGACATCAGCTGATATAGAATTTATACATCTGATGAACTGTGTTAACAAGAATTTTATAGAACACAAGTAATGCTTCTGTGCAATTTCAGGCAACTCCAAAATTACTGAATATCATCCATCTTCTTGATAACATTGTGAAGAGTTATTCAAAATTGTCAGTTGTTCTGATTATACATACTTTCAATGCAAAGACCACTTATTTTGGTACCATACTGCAAACCTAGATCCCTGAAAATTGATCTTAATAATACAGAATTCCTATGACTCCCGACAGAGAAGGCACTCATTAACTAAGGATTCCATTCTGTTCTAGCTTATCCAGCATCATTTAATGATTTCTGCCAAAGGCAAGTAAGTAAACAAGAAGGAGCCAGTTTGGTGCTTCCTCGTGTACCAGGAAAAGCAGAAAAAGGAAGAAATCAATGTTTGCTGATGGAAAAAAAATAAAACTGTCAGGGAAATAAATGTTATTTTTAGGTTTTTGTTAAGACCTTGGCACTAAGAGGAAAATCAAAATAAAAGATTAACTATTCCTATAAATGAATTGATTGAGTCATTCTTAATAACCATTTTCTCCTTTTTCAGTCCATTTTACAAGCACTTTCCTTGTGTAGCATAAGTTAACTTCCAGGTCATGGAAAGGTTTTTATTACTTATTGATTTTGTTTGAAGCATCTCTGAGCATTTCAGGGAAAAACTATGGCGAGACTAATATGAAACAAATAGGTGGTGTTTAAACCAGCATTGATGTAGATTATTAATTACACCGACAGAATATTATGTAGCATAGAAGTAGACAGTTAGTACTTTCTATAATTGTAATTGAAATTATTAAATGCAAATAGCAAACCTCAATATTTTGAAGCCAATCTAAGGAATGTTCCATTAGATTGAAGTTTGAAAACACAAACAAATCCAGTTCTCCTAATTGGATCTTTAATGTACTGGCCATAAGTGAAGAGGATAAATCTAACGCAATAGGATCACAAGTAGATCACCACTACACTTGTTTTACGCATCTTTTTCAAAATACAGTAGTTCCCTCTGATCTGAGGTTTCACTTTCCATAGTTTCAGTTACATGTAGTCAACCATGATCTGAAGATATTAAGTGGAAAAATCTACAAATAAACAATTCATAAGTTTTAAATTGCACACTGCACTGAGCAGTATGATAAAATCTGCCCTTTTGCTCTGTCCTGACTGGGACGTGAATTGTCCCTTTGTCCAGCACTTACATGCTGTATACAGTACCTGCCCACATCACTCAGTGGCCATCTCAGTTGAGAGAGAGAGAGAGAGAGGGAGGGAGAGGGAGAGGGAGAGAGAGCACACATTCATATACTCATATACTTCTCATTATGGCATATTATGTTATAATCATTCTATTTTACTATTAGAAAAAAATCATACTGTTAGAAAATCATATTTTGGGGACCAAATCATATTTTCTAACATATAGGGTTTGGTGCTTTTTTTACATTTCAGAGATCCTCTGGGGGTTTGGGATGTATGGATAAGGGAACACTAAGGTACTAGAGATTAATATAACTATAAATAATCATTTACAACATGTCAATGTGGCCAAATACTCATAATTTATGGATTTATCTTTATATGCACATGTATTTAAGTAGATCTATATAAGTGAATATATACATCTTTATATGTGTGTATGTAATATAGACTCAAAAATAGATCAATTAATTTATCACTCCACTAGGAAAAAAATCATTTTAGACAAGGTTAAAATGCACACATTTAGATTTTATTGACAGCTCAATAACTACTAAGAAAAAATTAAATGGTTGAGAAAAAACATCTATATTGTGGAATATCTACCACTTACAGATATCTACTGGTTAAATAACATAATACCTAAAACTATGTCAATAGAAGTATTCTTCTAATAATCAAAATACAAAATCCAATTCATCAACATCTATGTACAGGTAGAATTTGTAAATTAAAATTGTAAATGTTCACCTTAAAATGAAATGTTTGACTATGAACAATACATCCAATAGAGTCTCAATTGTATGTTAATATGTGGTATTGATTTCCTTCTCTCCTCTTTAAATGTTCTGACAATTTTAAACATTTTCTTTCATGTCAACTGCTATAATAAAGGTTATAATCTCATTGTGGTTTTAATTTGCATCTCTCTGATGGCTAGTGCTGTTGAGCATCTTTTCATATGCCTCTGGGCCCTCTGTATGTCCTCCTTGGAGAAGTGTCTGTTCAGGTCCTTTGCCCATTTTTTAATTGGGTCGTTTGTGTTCCTGGAGTGGAGTCATATGAGTTATTTACATATTTTGGAGATCAAATCCTTGTCCAAATGTATCATTGGTAAATATTGTCTCCAATATGGTCAGTCCCCTTTTCATTTTGATGATGTTTTCTTTAGCTGTGCAGAGGCTTTTTAATTTGATGTAGTCCCATTTGTTTATTCTTTCCTTTATATCCCTTACCCTAGGGTATATATTGGCAAAAATATTGTTACATGGGATATCTGAAATGTTCATGCCTTTGTTTTACTCTAGGACTTTGATGATGTCACCACTCATATTTAAGTCTTTTGTCCATTTTGAGTTTATTCTGATGTAAGATGTAAGTTGGTGGTCTAGTTTCATTTTTTTCATGTCCCAGTTCAGTTTTCCCAACACCAGTTATTGAAGAGTCTATCTTTACTCCATTGTGTGCTAGTGTCCCCTTTGTCAAATATTAATTGATCATAGAGACATGGGCTTATTTCTGGGCCCTCTATTATGCTCCATTGATCTATGTTGTCTGTTCTTATGCCAGTGTGACTGTTCTGATTACAGTGGCCTTGTGGTATAGTTTGATATCAGATATTATTTCTGATCTAATATTTGTATTGAGAGAAACCATTTTATATGATTCCACTGGATCCTTCCTACCATAATGACTCTAACTTACCCCACAGGCCAGACAAGCGATGTGAGGATCCTGCCTGCTTCCAAGTGCATCCATCCCAATTAGTTATTTGGGAGTTTGGAGAAATAACCATAGGCTCGCTTGCCTGGTCCAGAGCTCCATTTATCACCTGATTCCATGAGCCCTAACTCTGACTGTGTTGGTATTGCAAGTCCATTATTTTGGGGACATCTCATACTCTGTACCTTCAATGAACCTCAAAGAGTCTTGGTATTCCTCTTTCTTCAGTAAATATTATTATGTCAGATTGCCACAAATCCCTTTGGGGAAAAATTCAGATTATTTTTTTTGGTTTAAGCTTCTAGTGATCTTACTGGATCTTTACACAAAGAAACCTGGTTTTCCTTTTAAACAATGAGTGTCGGCTCTATGAACGAGTTTCAATATGGAAGCTGGATGAGTGATTATGACTTTTTATTGCAGTGGCAAATGTCAACACCATCTCCACTAGATGACATTTTTGTCCATTTTTAGGAGTTGCATACCATCTTAGTAAGGTACCCTTATATTTTATCCCTAAGGACACCATGACGTATTATCCATCACCACATAGCCCTGTAGGGAAAGGCAATCTGGTTGTTATTCTGACACTGCTAATCATTGCACTGTTCATGTCTACACTGTATCTGCTAGTGAAGTGTTACCAACCAGTTGCTTCTATTTCAGATTCCTAGCATCCTGCTGAGTTTAGAGATCCTATTCCCATGGCAGCATCCCTTCCTTCAGACCCAGTCTGCAGAAGACAGTCACCCCTGAGCTGCATGAAGATGCCAGAGCCCATCTGACCGATGCATTTTGTATAGTGGCAGGTTTATCCTTTGGAAAAACTTTAAAAACAAATCTCATATAATGAATCTATGCTAACATCCTCACCTCCCTGAGTCTTCTGAGACCTTCTTCAATATTTTGCAAAGGCAATTCCCGTATTTCTACTAACTTACTGCAAGTCATCTTTGCAGGTGTCTAAATTTCAAACAGCCATCATAACAACATACTAGTTCTGCCTTACAGATAATCAAAATCAGGTCATGGAAGAGTGCTTCCACCAGAAATTCTCCCCAGCGCAACACTCTCAAAATCTAGACTCATACATATCAGAGATAGCACAAGATCCATGAGCTAAAGCCAGGCATATGACCAAGACCAACTTCAATGGAAGAGGCAGGAATGCTCTACCTACTACATTAGGTTACCTGCTTTTTGTAATGATGGCAGTAAAACTTAGAATTATTAATTTTATAAAAGAAAATATTTTTATCAACCACTCAATCATTCTACTAAATAATCTACATGTATTATCTCATTAGGCACAATAACATTTTTTAACTTTTATTTATTGATTTGATATAGAGAGAGAATGAGATGTGTTGTTCCACTTGTTTATGCACTCATTGGTTGATTCTTGTATGTGTCCTGACCTGGGATCAAACCCGCAACCATTTCATATGCAGAGGGGGCTCTAACCAACCGAGCTACCTGGCCAGGGCAACATTAACATTTTTTGAGCAAGTGTCTAATGTGTATAAGAAATGTTTCTTGTAAGTATAAGACTGTCCATGGAATTAAATAAAAGATGATCTCTAAAATAACTAAGTTAATTCACATCTTCTAAGGAGCAAAAAGAACTCTAAATTTATGATGATTTTCATTAAAATTTTAAAAATCTTTGAATAATGCTGATGGACTGAGAGTAAATATCAGCAGTTTGAGAGTATATTAAAGTTTTGAACCAAAGAAGGCTTTCTATATTCTATATAAAATTCAGTAAAACAAAACTATCTGAATGCATGGCATAAACCATCAGAAAGACTGAAAGAGCTTCCTCCAAAGCAAACTGTGGTGAATGTATTTACTAATGTGACCAAGAACGTAATAAAGCTGTATTTTGTCAAGGGATGAGAAAAGTACGTGTATGAGGGAGAGACTGTGAAAGTAGCTGTTGATAATGGAAGTTGTGATTAATGAATTTTTGAATGCTTGGCTAAAACTCTTTCCCATATCCTTTCCAAAGGTTCATTGAAAAAATGTTAGGTTTTTTTTTTTTTTTTTTTAGTTGGAATCTCTCATGTGATATAGCAGACAGGTCCAGTCTAGATAGACTTATTACATATTTTTAGAAGTGAATTATATTAAGTTCTTTAAACCACAAGAAGGAACAAATGTAATATTTGGTTATCTCTGATTAGATAGCGTACCCTAATTCTGCCCATGTAATTGAACATAAATCTAATGTCTATTTTTCATGTGCATGCAGTAATAGTATTTTAAAAAATTTAATAGCTGAACTAGAAAAAAATGGAAATATGAAGCAGGATATATAAAATATTTGCAAAATACAACATGTAGCTAGCACTAATGGTTTCAGACTGAAGAACTTGCTACCAAAATTTGCTAAAATCTACATTATATGATTATCAGTTTAGAACTGGCATAGAAAATTAATAAGAATAAAAACATTAATAAATCTACAACAGTCCTGACAGTCCAGGATATATTTATATAGCAATTAAATGACTGAATATGATCCTATTATAAAATTGTAAAATGGACTTGCTACCTAGTCTTTTCTTTTATCCAAAAAGCAAATACTCCATAGGGATGAACTATAGTAAATTAGTATACAGTTTTAATGCTTCTTAGATTAGTATTTGGATATACATATGTATTTTTAAAGAGTGGTTTTCAAAAATATTTTAGTGATGAAATATATTATTCAGATAAAATCTTATCCAGAAAGCCAACTCATGAAAGTGGAGCTGTTTTGATTGATGCACTTTAATTTTCTTTTCTTTTGTTTTGTTTTAAAGAGAAGGAAGGGCCCTGGCTGGTATAGCTCAGTGGATTGATCACAGGTTGCGAACCAAAGGGTCATGAGTGCAATTCCCAGTCAGGGCACATGCCTGGGTTGTGGGTCAGGTTTCCAGTAGGGGTCATGTGAGAGGCAACCACACATTAATGTTTCTCTTCCTGTATTTCTCCTCCCCTTCCCCTCTCTCTAAAATTAAATAAGTAAAATCTTTTAAAAAGAGAGAGAGAAGGAAAGGTCAATATCTTTCAGCCTCCCAAATATGCTTGCCCTTGTTTCTTATTAACACAAATTCAAAGATCCTCACATTATACATATTACAATAAAACAGTATTTCTCTCATTGTACACCTGAAAATAATATAGTTATATGTCAATTATACCTCAATTTAAAAGAGAGAGAGAAAATAGCATTTTAAGGTTGTAGTGTGCAATGTTGCCTATCCTGTACACATTAGGGCAGAGTGAGAGAGTGACAAGAAGTAGAGAAAACATTAGACTAATATTTCATATTATGTACAAAACTATTTCCTGATGATTAAATCATTGAGTATAAAAATGTTATAGCTGTTAAGTAAAAAGCATACGATATGAGACGTATTCAAATGAAAGAGAACTTCTTAAAATAAGTACAAAATTTAGAAGCCCCCCCAAAAATGATTAAATAATGTATCTTTTTAAAAAGATTTTATTTATTTATTTTTAGACAGAAGGGAAGGGAGGGTAAAACAGAGGGAGAGAAACATTAGCGTGTGGTTGCTTCTCACTCGTGTCCCCCATTGGAGACCTAGACTGGGAATTGAACCAGGCATATGCCCTAGACTGGGAATTGAACCAGGGACTTTTCAGGTCACAGGCCAGCACTCAATCCATAATTCATCTTTTAAAAACAAAAACCCTGAATAAAAATAACATACACAACATTAAAAGACAACACAGTGGAAGGTAAAATTTGCAACATGTGTATCAGATTTAATTTAACTATGTACTATAATTAGTAATAAAATGTAGTACAGGTCTACAGGAAAACAAGCTGCAAACCAATAAGAAAATAGAAGTATATAAGAACTATCAATAGGAAAAGAATATGAGCAAATTATTGATATATTTGGACTTATGTGGGAAAATGTTAAAATTGGCTAGTGATTTAAAAATGCAAATTTGTTTTTTAAATTATTTTATTGTTGTTCAATTACAGTTGTCTGCATTTATCCCCCACCATTCCTCCCACGCCTCAGCCATCTCTCCTCCCTCCCCTGCTTCAATCTCCCCTTGGTTCATGTGTCCTTTATAGTTGTTCCTGAAAACCCTTCCCCCCTAATTTTACTGTACTATTGTATAATTTACTTTCACATACCAAAGTGACAAAAACTTGAAAAGATTCACTTGTGCTAAGGAAGTAAAAGTCACTTTCAAGTTTGTTTAAATAATTCCATTTTGAGAAAGGAAATTATCCTACAGTAATGCTGATATACATGTATTAAAAACATGTATATAAACATACACATATAACAGTGTTCATTAAATTATTGTTTGAGATAGTAAAATCTTTGAGTATTTTGATGTCGAACAACATGGTAGTAATTACAAATGTTTAATGCACCCGTGCGGTAGAATGCAGTGCACCCACACAAAGTACAATTCAGCCTCTGTGGAGATAATGATCTTAGTCAATGGCTCTCAAAATTTAGCATACATCAGAATTTTCTGGAAGGCCTGCAAAAACATAGGCCCTGTTGTTGGCCCTAAAGCAGGAGATTCAGACGTGATGGGTCTGAGAATTTTCATTTTAACAAGTTCTTTCCAGGGATCACACACTGAGAACCACTATGCTGGATCTGTACTTGCTCATTTGAACACACAGCCAAGTAAAAAACTCTACTCATAGAAAAATACTTTTCATTATCTATTCTTTTTAAAAAATGAATAGACAGCCCTGGTTGGTGTGGCTCAATGGACAGAGTGATGGCTTGTGAACCAGAAGGTCACTGGTGGATTCCCAGTCAGGGCACATGCGTGGGTTGCAGGCCAGGTCCCCATTTGGAACTAGGGGAAAGGCAACCAATCAATGTATCTCTTGTGCATCAATATTTCCCTCCTGTTCTCTCTCCTTCCCGTCCTCTCTCTCTAAAAATAAATAAATAAAATCTTAAAAAATAAAAACATGAACAAACATATATAATTATACTTATGCCAAATCACCAAACAGGGAAGGAAGATGATATACCAAACTACTTCATATCTGTCTCCGGGAGGTGGGTGGGAAAGTGAAGGGGAATACTCATGTCAAATATTCTATCATTAAAGTCATTTATAAGAAGACTACATTCATAATTTGCTTATTTTCAGTTTGATAATATTGAGCAAGAGAGAAAAAGGAGAAGAGGGAGGGATGGATGGAGGGAGAGAGAGAGGGAGGGAGGGAGGAAGGCAGGAAGGAAGGAAGAAAATGAAAAGAGAGTGAGTAGCTGAATCCTGAAATTATGGATGTCTAAAGGTAATATTAGGTTGGTAAATTTACCGGCAAACACCTCCTTTCTTTAACTCCCATGCACCTTTATAATAAACCCTCACTGAACAAGGTAATCTGAAAGTAGTTTTAGTGCTTGCAAGCTAAAAAAACCCTAATAAACAGATATAAAGTTTTTGCAGATCACTAAAATGAAAACATATTGAAATTTATTTAAATAACTCTAATTTAGACTATAAGAGTGCTAAGTACCATTTTTTTAAATCTACTTATTTTCATACCTACACATTTGATTCTAGAACTCAGAGGTTAAGCATAAATTACTTAAAAATAATAAAAGTCAACATGTTTTATTACGTGACTATACATTGCTTATTATGTGCCAAGTATGTATGTATGTGTATGTATACATTATGTATGTGTATATATTCATAATATATATACACATATTGTAACTATATATAACTATATAGTAACTATAGTTACTATATATAGTTACAATATACATTTAAGTACCAAAAGGATCTGTGATAAAATATGATGAATACCATCATCCCTATTATATAGATAAAACTGAGCTGCAGCGAGCAGAAAGGTTAAGCAACTTCCCCAAGGTCACACTAGTAGTCATGGAGAGTCCAGGGGTATGTATACAGAGGCAGTCTGATTCCAATGTTGTACTCTTAACTACTGCATTGAATTGACCTCTCCTTCACTTACTGTATTTCCCTTGGATTCATCAGTACCCTCAGGCCACTATACATTGCCAAATGATATATTTTTAAAATATTTTTTAATTAAAAAAAATGCTGCCTTTGAATATTTCTGAAAATGCAAATCTTTGCAACTCTCATTGCCCCAGGAACATGCAACAGATTAAGAAATCTCTCCTCCACTGCATTCTCAACTCTTATCATATTCAGATTAGAGGAAGCAACAAGAAAACCATTCCAGCTTCATGGTATCAGCCAAGAAAAACCATCCTCGGGACCAGCTGCCAACAGCATGCACTTCAGTGTTTGGCCAGGCTGCAAAGGCCCAGCTGTTCTGTCAGCCTTCCTTATACAGTTTGTTGAGAAAGAAGTGGTCCAATTAATTTTCCAAACTGGCAATATGAGCTGAAACTTATTCACCTGCAAACACATGAATTACTTCTAGGAATGAAGAAATAACAATACTGAACAATACATTTTTGTGAATTTCAGAGCACACTGAGACATTTCCAAAAATGGAATTGCTTAGGAAAAATGAATAAGGTGATACACTACTCCTTTGTATCAGAACTTATTTTAGATTGGTCAGAGATCAAAAGATGCACCCTAGCATGAGAGGGAAGATGTATGGGGAAAATAAGAAATTTCTAATATTAAGGGAATGTAAGGGTGGAGATAGAAGGAGCAGAACAGCTGGGATAACTTAAAATCAGAGATAAGAAGTTGCATTTGTAAGTAAAATTTGGAATTCAGAATGCAGAATTCGGCATACTCAGTGTGGGAATAGTGCAAGCATCAATGAGTCTTCTCTTGCCATAAATTTCCTCTCATAAAGCAGCTTGTGGCTTCTTTTAGGTTTGTTTTGGCTCTCTTGTTTTGATCCCAACTTTTTGATTCTGGAATTCTTATTTTATACACATATATATAAACTGCAATCTGATATATATATCAGACTGCAAAGCAAATATCAGTTATATATATAAACTGTTGTCTATATATATATACTGAGTGTGTATATATATACACATACACACATATACACACACATATATAAACGAAGAACTTATAATCAAATAATAACTATACTAAATTTTATTTGACAATATTCTCAAGTTAATTCTGATTTTTAATTTTAGCAAAATTATTTTCACTGGACTCCATTGTTTTCTGTATAAATTTTAAAATAAAAATCCTTTCCATGTTAGCTTCTCTGTCTATATCAAGTTTTAACAATTATTATTTATGTTCTTACTTGTTCAGGTTTGCAATTTTTCTACCAAGTCTGATTATATTGGGTCAAATTTGTAGAAATCAATTTTATTAAGACAATTTATTCTTTAATCAATTTTCAGTTAATAGCAAATGTTATAATTTGCAATTTTAGCCATTATGAATTACAATATTTTAAATAATTTTTCATTTTTTTTCTAGGTTACTTTTTTAGTTTTCCATATTATCAACAGCATGAGTTTTATAAAATGTATTTTACCATACTTATTTTCATTTTTCTTCAGGGTCAAAATGGTAGAATCATAACATTCTTGAGTATTAAGCTCTAAGGAAGGTCAGAGCAAAAGACAAGTTTAAAACAATGGGTCACAAAATCTCCACATTGCTCTTTTTAATGGGATTTACTGGCATGACACAGGTTTCAGGGGTACAATTCGATAACACATCAGATGTACAGTGTATTGTACGTTCACTACCCTGAGTCAAGTTTCTTTCCATCACCCTTTCCACATTGCTCTTTACTTTTCCATATGTAGTTGCGTTATCTGGATTTTTTTTCTGTAACACAAAAACTTAAAATATGTAACTCTGTCTACCAAATAAGACTTTTCGATCATTGTGTTTATTACCAATGTATGCTTTGAACTAGTCAGGTTAAACATAGAACTAAAAATTGGCAAATCATGAATAAAACATCCTGAATATTCTGTACCTGAAAAAAATTTTCACTATAGATAACAGTTTTCCATATTATCTTATAGTAACCCTTTCTTTGACTCCTACAAGCTTTTTCTTTGCTTATTGTTTCTAATTTTAGTGCCCTTTGAAAGTGTCAATATCTGTTCCTGCTAATAAATTAGCTTTAAAAAGCTGTAGGACATGATGACTCTGAGTCTGAATGCACATAACACCTACACACATTTGCTTTCCAAAATTTTCTGTGGCTATAATGAGCAGGTGTAAGGAAAATACATGCAACCTGGTGCATCACAGTTTTCAGAATAGATGGATGTCTCCTCAACAGAAATTAGGTCATCATCAGGTCATGTTCCACATTCTAAAATAAACAAATTGCTATATGAATTGTTATCTTACTAAGATATTGTTGTAGTTTTCTTTTTAATAGACTTCTTAGAAATGTCTTCCAAATTTCTCATCATACCAAACCAAAAATCTCTTTTTTTAAATCCACACAAATACTTCAAGGTTGAATGTTCAGCAGTCACCATCCTTATACTGTATTACACCCCGTATCTGAATTTCTCACACATACAAACTGAAAGAGAGTTTTCCCCAATGTCACAGTCCAGACTCACCTGTGGACGTGGATGTCCAGTGACCAGACAGGTCAATTCGAGGGTTTCTCCTTCCCGTATAGTGTAGACTCTCTCAGAGTAGCGTTCTTCCTCAATGTTACAGGCCAAGCCCGAATGGACGATACGAACCGTGGGGGGAGCTGTTGAGTCAGGAAGAGAGGCAAGATACATAAAAAGATAAGTAAACCATCTTCCCATGAATCACCCTCATTGTAAGAACAATTCTTATTAGAATTTATCAGAATCAAATCCATCAATCTTAACACTTTGAGAATCCCCCAAGGATTAAAAATCTTGCTGGATAGAAAGCTTGGAATTTATTTAAAAGTCACCAAGACATTCTGAATATGTCTAGAGGGAATTGAGTGGTGAGAGAAAACTGGTTAACTCAGAAAATCTCCATCATTACAAAAACACATGATAAAATTTGATTGCAAAAATATGCAAGGTCCCTTCCTTTCTGAAATGCAAATTTTAATATAGCAAAGGGTGTTGTCCAAATACTAGGTAGTGCAAAAGGAGACTGTTGGTAAGAAAAAAAAAGAGGAATTTGAATTAAAGAGTCTGTCATTTTGTACTAATTTTATAAGCCCTTAGGTGCAAACAGGAAGCTAAGGAATGAAAACATTTGATTATCAGGAACTGAACACTTACTTAGTTTTCAATTTTTATAGACTCCTGTACTGATATGAGCAAACAATGATCATTGAATTAAGCCACTGACAAGGTTAATAAATCATTGAAGCCTAAGTACAAAATTCTTATTCAAAAGAGACTTAGTTCTCATGAAGCTGACGAGTATGAATATTTCTCTCCTATTTCAGGGCCATGTAAGTCAGTAAAACTTGATTGGCTCTCATGGGTTCACACATCATTGCAAAGCTACTACATGCCAAAACTCTTCAGGTCATGACAAACTTACATAATAAGATATTTCCTGTCATCAAGGAGGTTCCATCATCTACTAGCTGCAAAATGGAGACCAGTCCCTTTTGTGAGTGCAGTATTTTTGTTTATAATATATTTGGGAGTGAAGGAGAAACTCATCTTAATCAAAAGCCAGTGGCAAGGCTATATATACTGACATGTTAAAGACAATAGTAATGCCAAGAACTTCCTGGTAGCAATCTCAGCCTAAACTGCAGTGGTATTAACAGAGGCTGTGCCTGCTTACAAATTAATGTGCACATGCTTGAAATTTTTATTTTAACTCTAAAAGGATCATTAATTCCATAGAATTTGAAAGTAAACTTGATGATTCTATGGAAGAGATAACATGATTTTATAAGTCTAACTTATGGAAAAACTTCTGGGAAAATCTATGTTCTGAAAACTTAAAAAAAAGATTCTACGATGTAATACTTTGTTTTATATGATGGAAATGTATAGAGCAAATAGAATTTAATCACAGAAAATGATGTATTTTAATATTATCCTTCTCAATTTCAAACAGAAACTGAAAGATGGAAAAGTTACTTATAAATAATAAAAAGTGATAATTTTTATATCTGTCTGGATACCCAATTAGAGTTCTGTTCTCCAACTTTCAAATTCAGAATTCCACTCTCCATCACTCAGCATCAAATGACATGTAAAAATTTCCAACAGTAGGATATGAATGAAGAGTATTTCAAGAACAGTAGTTTCTACATTCGGTATGCACGATAAACTATCCAGGAACTCAGAGGCATGCACGGAGAACTGTGTGTGTGTAGAAACCCCCAAGAATCTGCACTTTCACCAAACATTCTCAATAATGACATAACAGTGCTACATACATCAGGTTATCAGAAATGATTTTCTGGGTCTTATAAATATTTGTTGACTAAAGTAAAATACTTGAATGGATAAAATATCCTTTTTTACAAATTTTTTTCAAGTAACTAAACTTCCTACTAAATGGTGCATAAAGAAATCATTTTTTTTGTTCAATGAAATCAATTTATCAAAAATTTTCCACCATGTCTTTGGACTTTGTCTAGACACTGTAGTAATTTGTTTAGTGTTATGGCATCAGAAATCCTCATCTGCAGAGCTTCTCTGGTGTCCTGGTGCATTTCATACAACATTTCCTTTAACTCATTTACTTCAGTGATCAAATTTAAACTTCAATTAAGACAAGTGATATTAAAGAGTAACTTATTTTACAATAAATAGCTGCATACATATTATAGAAGTTAACAAACTGATGACAATTAATCTATACTTGTAAAATATAAATAGAAAATATAGATTCATTACCTTGAAGTACATTTCTGTGCCAAATTTCTCTTAATAAGTGATGGCCCACATGTTTATTAATAGATTTAATTATGTAGTAACATGACATCCTTTCCAGACTAATTTACACTTGTTATTTTTGTTTTAATTTCAAGTCAATGAATAGTACTGCTATTTTTAAGATATATCTTTCCAAAGTATCATTATGCAAATAAGTAGCTTATTTAAACCACTTAAATTATACAGTCAGCACATTGTGTTCATTCACAAGGGTTAATTTTACGCTTTTTTTCTTCTACATTTTAACACATTCTTGGAAAAGGTAATTGCCTATATACTGTAATCATGAACCTACCACCTACTTTATACGAGGGTGAAAGATTATCCCATATTTTAAGGATTGAAGATGTATTTTTCCTAGTATGCATTAAAATATACTCTAAGTACTTCAGGTTGGGGGGAATGGGTAAAAAAAGTGAAAGGGATTAAGAAGAACAAATTTCCAGCTATAAAAATGGTCACAGGGATATAAAGTCCAGCATAGGGAATATGGTCAATAATATTGTAGTAAGTATGTGTGGTGCCCGATGCCAGATAGTAGTAAGAATGTTGGGATGATCACTCTTAAGGTATATAAATGTCTAATCACTATGTTGTACACCTCCAACTAATATAATATTGTATGCCAACTGTAATTGAAAAATAAATTTAAAATGTTTTACATATACTGTGCTCAGTACTTCAGCTGCTCAATGATAAAGTGAACATTTTGGAAGCTTCCATTAACTCCTTTGCTCAGCAGAAAGCTCAGCCTAAAAGGTCTTAGAGCTCATCCGGGTCAATGTTCTTATTTCCACATTAGGGAAGTAAAGTCTGAGGACACAAAGGAAGCAGGACTTGTCATCCCAAAATATGCCTTGTGCGATATTGATCATTTTAGGCTGGTTGTTTTTAAGGAACAAAGCCTCAGGAAAGTCCATTGACCTTCTAACTGCCTAAAGGACCTTAGATGGAGGACATGGCCCAGGGAAGCACTACCATCATAAGTGACTATAGTGTAATGTGAGCCTGTGGGTGATTGACAGGGAGAAACCAGCAAGGCTCCATTTGACCAAAGATTTCTCTGTGGCCCATTGTTAAAGATCTCCCTGCAAACCTTTGTTTACTGAACTTTTACTTTTATATCTCCATGTTAATTGCCTTCTTTCCCTTTGAAGTCCCAAACCACACCCCCATGCTTCTCCTTAGCTCAAGATGGCATATAAGCCTTAACTCCAGATCTGTCCTAGGGTCTCATGTTCATATAGAACACTTATATGTACATACCTAATAAATTTGATCATTTTCCTGCTAATCTGTCTCATGTCAATTTGATTATTAATTCAGCCAGAATAATTTAGAAGGTCGGAAAGAAAATTAATTTCTTTACCCCCTTGACATTGTGAACTGGCCACAGGTCTGCAGCTGGTATGGCTTAAATAAGACCAGAATCAGTGGTCATTTGGTCTTTTCACTACTTCATGTTGTGAAAACTATGTCTGATAGAATTAAATTAGAGTTCTAAATAACTCCCACACTAGACCTAGACTAGATTTCAGGAATAAAAAAGATTGAGAAACTGTTCATGAAATACTTACAGCACCCTAACTAGATCAACAATAAAAATAGTGCAATTGCTCTAAACATGACCAATAAACACTGTCCCAATTCACCATCCTGCCTCTGCTTCCTGTCAAATCCATGAAATCTTCTTACAGCTGCCAAATCTTTTGGAATTTTTATTATCTTTGTGTCTTTTTCCTTCCTTAGAATCTATAATGTCTGCCACTGACATTTCAGAGTCCATGTCCCTCTAGATGGCATTTAGGTGCTCTGTAAAGGGTCATTCTACTGTCCAACCTGAACTCTCACTTCTCTGTAACATCAGCCTGACATCAGTGTGAAGGTAAGGAGCCCTGAAATTTTTAAGAGTCTTTGCTTATGATGTTCCTTTATCTATAATTATCAGACTGATATATGGACCAATGCTCCTGGCACCTTCTTGAATTACTTAGCAATGATTTTCTTTCCTTTTTTTTAGGAGTTATGTACTGCCCAGCTATTCTCATTTTCTTCCCATTCTTACTTGTTATTAAGTTAGTACCTTGCCAAGAGAAGCATCTTTTATTGGCATCTGTCCCATATCACATAATTCAAAGCATAGAATAGGTATTTAGTAATTAATGTATCATTTGTTTTAGGAAATATCACTATTTGACACCAATCTCCTATTTTAGCTAAATATCAACTATTGTGCCACTGTATTTACTCTCTTTAAATATAAATGCGATTTGCCATACTGTGTCTGAAGCAAGATGCATTTTAGCCTCTGCCTTTTTGGAAAAAGCCTCAATTCATCATCCTAAAATTGGACTAAGGGTTATGATCTCCTTTGCCCTGTAAAGTCAGCAATAAATTAAAATGTTAAAATATTGCATGAGACTCATATTCATCCAAATTTGCTTGCAGCATACCAAATCTCATTACATAAAATCTTTCCTAACACTAATCACATCAACTGCCTTTGAGTAAGCTGTGCTTGGGTTCAAGAGTTCAGCCTGAAAGGACAAAAGAGAGACATTTTCTTATCTTGTTAGAATATACTTTTGAAAGTTAAACCAAATTCTGTCTGTCTTCTCTTGGAAAAAAAATATAAATTATTTTCTAGTGGCGATCACCAGGAGCATTTTCAGCCTTTTATCTCATATACAGACTTTCAGGAATATATTTACTGAGCGACTGCTATAGATCATACACAAGGTTGTGTTCTGGGGACATGAAGATTAATTAATGCTGTAAACTGTGCCTTTTAGTTACAGCCTATTTGGTCTGTCCAATTTATTAAAAACAAAAGAAAAAAATGATTACAGTTGAACAGGATAGTGACACTAGCAGAAGACAGTCACAAGCGCTGTAAAAGAACAAATTAGAGCGTGAGTAAATCTGCCTGGGGCTTTCTCACACGTTTCACAAAGTCAGTGACATTTAACATAGTGTAAAAAGATGCATGTGGTGGGGACAAAAGGAAAAGGACATTCCAGAGAGAGGAAACGGTGTGTTCAAAGGTATATCTATAAAAGACTGTGTGCAGTGTTTAAGAAATAACTACAGTAAAATATAGACCATGTAGTTCACAATTTGTTCTGGACCTTGACACTGATACTACTCTGTCACCCTGCCATCATGTCTCTAGACATAAGAAAGAGAGTGCATAGTTCTGGGAATGGAAATGAGGAGGGAGACCCACGTTAGAGATCTTGTTAGACAGACTCAGTGTTGGCTGAATGTGGTGGTGAGGAGAAAAAACTTAAGATGCACCGAAGTTTATATTCTGGTTAATTAGGTAAAAGAAGATGATTTTTAAATAAAAGGTAATCTCGTAATCTCTATGAGCCCTATATCACTCATTGGTGGGAGAGGCTTGAGATAAGGGGTTCTGAGACCAAATAATGGAGGGCTTTGTGGGAGTCAGGACTTAGAAGAGAACTGTTCTGAGGGAGAAGCTTTTTCCAGTAACAGGCACTGTCCCTGAGGCACATACCATTATTTGACAGTAATAGGTTTAGTACTAGGAGTTTCCTTTCTTCTAAGAATTGTAAAAGCTTTGTACTTTGGCAAATGTCTCAAATAATTGATCTAACTATTCTCTGGAAATTCAGGTTAAAAGTAAAATTTTTCCACTCTTCTACTGTAGGTTAAGGTAACTTATGTTCTTGGTGTAAGTCACAGATCTCCTAGGATAGGTAGTTGGAGAGAGGGATTCTCACAAGACCTCAGAAACCCTAGTGAGGGGATCAGTAAACCACCCTGAACCAGCATCCTTCACACACTCTAGCTTCTGTGGAGAGAGACAGACAGACACACAGAGATAGACAACATCACACATCTTACTGCTGTACCATGGCCAGAGGTAATAGAGTTGTCTCTGTAATGTAACAACATTCTCTAAGCAGTCATTCAGTTTTGCACTTAAAACAGACATAATAATGATCACATTTCCTTCCATTGTTCTACCAGTTTAAGTGATTATATGCCTTCATAAAATACTTTTCAGTTTTCTTTTGTTTAACATTTTATTTATTTCATTTTTAGAAAGAGGGGAAGGAGAAAGAAGAGAAAAACTTCAATGTGAGAGAGAAACATCAATTGGTTGCCTCCTGAATGTGCCCCAGTTGGGTACTAAACCCACAACCCAGGCTTGTGCCCTGACCCAGAATCAAACCAGTGACCTTTCACATTGCCAGAGGATGCCCAGTCAACTGAGCCACACCAGCCAGGGCCACCTCTCAATAGGTATTGGCAATAATTAGTCTCTTCTCCTTATGGCATAATTCTTAATATAGCACAAACGTTTAGTGCTTCTTTTTTAATTTTTTTGTTATTCTACTACAGTTGTCCCAATTTTCCCCCTTTGCCCTCTTCTGCCCAGCCCAGCCCTGTTCTCACAGTCCCCACCTTGTTGTTCATGTCCATGGGTCATTCAAACGTGCCCTTTAACTAGTCCCTTCCCATTCTTTCCACCATTATCCCTCTCCCCCATCTGCTCTGGTCACTGTCAATCTGTTTCATGTTTCCAAGCCTGTGGTTCTATTTTGTTCATTAGTTTATTTTGTTCATTAGATTCTTCTTGTAAGTGACATCACATGGTATTTGTTTTTCACCAACTGGCTTATGTCACTTAGCATAATATTGTCCAGTTCCATCCATGCTGTCACAAAAGGCAAAAGTTCATTCTTTCTTTCTGCTATGTAATATTCTGTTGTATAAATGTATCACAGTTTTTTATCCACTCATCTACCTATGGACACTTAGGCTGTTTCCAGCACTTGGCTACTGTAAATACTGCATGGCTTGAAACTAGAAACTAACATCAAGGAAAAAACTAAAAACATTGAAATATATGGAAACTGAATAATATGTTATTAAATAATGAATGAGTTAACAATGAGATCAAGGAAGAAATCAAAAAGTATTTGGAAACAAATGAGAATGAACACACAACAACCCAAAACCTATGGGACACAGTGAAAGCAGACCTAAGAGGGAAGTTCATAACAATACAGGCCTACCTAAAGAACACAGAAAAATCTCAAATAAATAACCTAACTCTACATCTGAAAGAACTAGAGGAAGAACAACAAACAAAGCTCAGAGCAAGTAGAAGGAAGGAATTAATCAAGATCAGAGCAGAATTAAATGACATAGAAACTAAAAAACACAATTCAAAGGATCAATAAATCCAGGAGCTGGTTATTTGAAAAGATCACCAAATCTTTAAACACACTGATCAAGAAAAAAAGAGAGCGGACTCAAATAAATAAAATCAGAAGTGCAAAAGGAGAAGTTAGAACATATACCACAGAAATGCAAAGAATTGTACGAAATTATTATGAACAACTATATGCCAAGAAATTGGACAACCTGGGTGAAATGGATAAACTTCTAGAAACATACAATCTTTCAAAATTGAATCAGAAAGAAGCAGAAAGCCTGAAGAGACTGGTACCATCTAGAGAAATTGAAGCAGTAATCAAAAAAATCCTGGCACACAAAAGCCCTATACCAGATGGCTTCACAGGTGAATTTTACCAAACATTTAGAGAAGAACTAATTCCTATCATTCTGAATCTATTCCAAAAAATTCAAGAGGAAGGAAAACTCCCAATCTGTTTTTATGAAACCAGTATCATCCTAATTACATAACCAGTGCTTCTAAAAGATGATATCTTCCATTCTTTTCACTTTCTCTTTCCTACCTGAGTTACTAGTTTAAGATACTGTGTGAATCTTCTCCTCCCTCCATTTACTAGAATGATCTCTCAGCTTGTTCAATTGAGTGCTGTGTCTAAAGACCTCATCCATAATTATTCCTCTTGTTGTTGACAATATCTCTGCCCTTATGTCCATTATATTACATATTAAAATATCACAAATTCAGGTAGGAAAGAAGAGACTATAAAGATTTGAGAGACAAGGTAAAAAATTCAGTTTTAGGTGCTGATAGTGATCTGACCGACAATTGACAAGTTGTTTCTGGACATAAAGATTTAGAGCTTTTAAATGGCCGTGGATGGTTGACAAAAATCTCTAAAATACAACATTTAGAGACAAAAATCTCTCAAATGTAACATTTAGAACATAGAATAAGAAATTAAGGAGATATTGGTAGAACCATGAAAAATATAAATTATTAATACACAGAGAGAGGCCAAGGGATGACACTTAGTATAATTATAAAGTCAAACACATGGAAGGAAAACAGAAAATGTACTGCTTTAAAAGTTATACAAAGAGATGCTTAGGCATGGTGAAATATCTAAAAGTATCACTTACTACAGAGTTGTCAATTACGAGCATAGACAAAACATCTTTGCCTTTGACAAGCAAGATGGCATTGGTGAATTTTGAATGAGAAATGGCTGTAGAGCAGTGGGGTCAGAAATGAATGAAGTGAAGTTTGTGAAAGGGAGAAAAAATGTCTTAGTAGGTCAAACCAAGATTAGGGCAAAAATAGTGCCATTGAGGTTTACCAATATATAAAGAGAAATAGTAAGTACACAACTCAATATTTTAGCAATATTATAACACCATCTCAGGACCACAAAGAATAATTACTTATGTTATAAAAAACAAACCATAATGTTTTTATTTCTAACCTAACTATAACTTTTTGCTAATACTGTACTCTTTCCCTGGTATGCTCTATCATTTTTTAAAAATCAACTTCCCTAAAATCTCACTTTCTTTCTATTCTTTCTTTTTGTTTTATATTAGTTTAGTCTTTTACAACTTAAACTTTACCAACTTCTGTACCACATATGCACAAATCTCTCAAAACTGTCTAATTTTTTTCCTTAAACAAAGTCAATCAAGGTTAATCCCTACAGCATATAAATATGTTTACTCTCTCCTACATTGAAAAAATAGAGACAAAACAACATTTATCTTCCCATCAACAAGACTACTCTTATCTCTGCTTTATAGTCTGGTGATTAGAAGTAATGGTGCACACTGTAAGCCACATTTCTGCACCTGATTTGTCATCCTCACTCCACAGCCATCTGGTTTCTGCCCTATCACACATATGTTAAAAAAAAATAATGAAAAGGCAGAAAAATAGATCATTGTCATACACTACTAATTTTTTGTCATTATTTTGATCTTTTAACTCTTCTTCAGTCATAGTTTAATGCACTTGTTTCCATGCAACTATAAGGAAGCCTTAAAATTATACACTTACTCTATACTTAAAATAATATAGACAACTAGAGCTGACCCTTGAACAACATGGGTTTAAACAGTGCAAGTGCACCTATTTTTTAAATAAATAAAGTTGGCCTCTTATATCTGAGGGTTTTGCATTTAGAGATTCAACTATTTTGAATCTGCAGATGAGAAAGACCTATTGTAGTTAGGTTTGGGGGAGTCAAGTTATATCTGGGGTTTCAGCTGTGTGAGTGGGGGTAGATGTCAGCTGCTCTAGCCCCATTATTCAAGAGTCAACTGTATTACATCCCACTATTATACTTAGAACCAAAAAAATACAAACACATTTCTAAATATGCACATAAGCAAAATATTCAATCTGTATGTCTATTTGAAGAATTTCCTTAAAAAGAAAGTTAAAATCCTCTGTCATTATCATTTTAATCCTGAATAGGACAATATTCTAATATACAAAGAACATATAGATTATTTCAAACCAGCTTTTAGCTCATTTGAGTTGATTGTTACCAGTGGCCATTTTGAGTTGACTATGATTTAAGCATTAATGTAAACTTATCTCCCAACCCCTACTGCCTCCAGCCCCCATACTAGGTTACCACTATATTTCTGTCCACTGAAGGGGAATAATGTTTTATCTTTAATTTGATGAGCTATAAAATGAACATGTTAAGGTTCTATTGATTAGTCTGGATTTAACCAAAAACAATCATATCTACCTCATATGACTTTAGTAGAAATTTCTAAATATGAAAGGTTTTGAATAAATTTTGATATTTCCTCAGCATATAGTGAGCTGCATTATTATAAATTAATTGAACTACCCTAAGACTCTATGAAGTCCAAAGTAAGGTAAGAAAATTAAATGCTGAAGCCACTGACTTTAGAAAGCAGCCATTATTGTTTCCTAAATAACAGAGCTTGACATGATTTTTTTTATATCAGTGTTAGGTAAGAAGTTAAAGAAAAGTTTTATTTATTTATTTATTTATTTATTTATTTATTTATGGAGAGGGGAAGGGAGGGAGAAAGAAAGGGAGAGAAATATCAAAGTGTGAGAGAAACATAAATTGGTTGCCTCTTGCACACCCTCAACCAGGGACCTAGCTCACAACCCAGGTGTGAGCCATGACCAGGAACTTAACAGTGACGCTGCTCTACCCACTGAATCACACCAGTCAGGGCAAATAGTTTAATTTTTAATTTAAACTTGAGTTATCTGTAATATGCAATATATACTATTTAAGACAACACAAAGTTTGTCATCAAAAGAAAATGACATTCACTAACAATGTAATTATGTTCATAAGAATACAAAGTTAAGATCCAAGATGGCGGCACAGTGGGTGGAAGCTAACTGACTTCCTCCCAAGACCAAACTGGAATAATAATTAAATTATAGAAAGTATTATCCTGAACAACCAACTGAAGACTAGCTGGAGAGAAGCCTTATAACCAAGCACATACAGAAAAAAACACACCACCACATCAAGAGTGACAGGAAAAGAGCAGAGGTGTGAGAGGCCTGGCTACCCCTTTATGGGCAGCAACTGAAGTTCAAGAGGGATATTTCAGGAGCTGGGGCTTCCCCCCTGAAAAGGGTAGGGTCTAAACACCAGAACCAGGAAAGGTGCCCATATTACATCTTGTTGTGAAAAGCAGTGGGTTTTCTGTCTGCTAGGAAAAGACAGCTGGAGATACAGACACGCTCTTAAAGAACCAACACACAAAATTTTGTTTGT
Organism: Tonatia bakeri; assembly: GCA_004024845.1. NCBI lineage: Eukaryota > Metazoa > Chordata > Mammalia > Chiroptera > Phyllostomidae > Tonatia > Tonatia bakeri. The sequence goes on along the minus strand of PVIA01002295.1, from coordinate 96,503 downwards.
AGCTAATTATCCTGGACATGGACTGAGGGAAGGCAGAGCAGACTAGAACCATGGGAGGAGAATCTGGAGTTGGTGGCTCTAGGGAGAGAGCTGAAAGTTCAGTCACCAGGGTTGCTATGCTCAGTCAGTTCACATACTAAAGAAAACGTCTGTCTTAGGCACAGCACTCTCCTAGCAGCAGCATCAGCCTTTGGGTAAGCAATAGCCCCACCCACGGGAATTGCTCTTGCTCATCCCATGGAGTTTAAGCCCTGCTGAGAAGTAGAGCCACAGGCTCTTTCAGTAATTAAGCCTGACAGACAGACTGCAGGAGGAGGTGGATCTCTGGGTGCTGTGAGACTTTAGCTCACCCTCACCAAGGCTGAAACCTTGTAAAAGCCAGCCCTGATGTGCAGCTTTGTCATTTCTGCATGCAACAAAGCCCAGCAGAGGGAGTCACAAGGTATAAATCACTGAGAGCTCCAAACACATTGCCAAGAGCTAGGTATAGGCAGTGTCTAACACAGGCCTGGACAAGAGTATTTGCAGATCTACCTAATACATTAAAAAAAAAAAAAAAAAAGCCATAAAGAGGCAGCCAAAATGGGAAGACAAGTAACAGAATCCAGATGAAAGAAAAAAGAAATCTCCATAAGAAGAGCTAAGTCAAATGGAGGTAAACAATTTATCAGACATAGAGGTCAAAGTAATGATTATAAAGATGCACAACAGCATGAAAAATAACATAGAAACCATAAAAAGGGCCAGTCAAAAGTAAAAAGTTTAATCTCTGAAATAAACAATATATTAATATAAGAAGTAAACAAAGTGACAGATGAAGCAGAAGATGAAATCAATGATTTGGAAGCCAAGGTGGAAAAAACCCACACAATCAGAGAAGCAAAAAGAAAACAGAATTTTTGAAAAATGAAGATAAAAAAAATGGTGTTGGGAAATCTAGACAGCTACATGCAAAAGAATGAAACTCAACCACTAACTTACACTATATACAAAAATAAACTCAAATGGATAAAAGAATTAAATATAAGTCATGACACCATGAAAGTCCTAGAGGAGAGCAAGGCAGGAAAATTTCAGATATCCCAGGCAGCAATATTTTCACGAATACCTCCTCTAGACCAAAGGATATAAAAGAAAGAATAAACAAATAAAGCTTCATTAAATTAAAAAGCTTCTGCTCAATAAAAGAAAATCAGCAAAATGAAAAGGGAAAAAGCATATCAGAAAATATATTTGCCAATGATCCCTCAGACAAGGGTTTGACCTACAAAATATGTAAAGAAATCACAGGATTTCACACCAGGAAGACAAACAATCTAATTAAAAAAATGTGCAAAGGACCAGAACAGACATGTCTTCAAGGAGAACATAGAGAGAGCCCAGAGACATATGAAAAGATGCTCAGCATCACCAGCCATCAGACAGATGCAAATTAAAACCACGATGAGATACCACTTCACACCGGTCAGAATGGCCATCATAAACAAAGCAACAAACAACAAGTGTTGGAGAGGTTGTGGAGAAAAGGGAACCCTAGTGCACTGTTGGTGGGAATACACTGATGTAGCCACTATGGAAAACAGTAAGGAATTTCCTCAGAAAGCTAAAAATGGAACTGCTTTTTCAACACGCAATTCTACCGATGAGATTTATACCCTAGGAACACTGAAACACCAATTCAAAAGAACCTGTACACCCCAATGTTCACAGGAGCATTATTTACAATAGGCAAGTACTGGAAGCAATCTAGGTGCCCATCAGTAAATAAGTAGATCAAAAAACTGTGGTACATTTACACAATGGAATACTACACAGCAGAAAGAAGGAGCTCCTACCCTTCCCTTTCTCTTTGCGTAATGCTGGAGAGCATTATGCAAAGACAAATAAGCCAGGTGGTGAAAGACAAATACCATATGATCTCACCTACAAGTGGAACCTAATCAGTAAAACAAATAAGCAAGCAAAATACAACCAGAGGCATGGAAATAAAGAACAAAATGACAGTGACCAGAGAGGAGAGGGGCAGAGGAGATACCAGGAGAAAGAAGGGGAAGGTTCATTAAGGAACATATATAAAGAACCCATGAATAGAGAGAGGATTCAAATAAACACAATCAGAAATGAAAGAGGAGAGATTACAACTGATACCACAGAAATATAAAGGGTTGTAAGAAATTACTACGAAGAACTGTATGCCAAAAATTTGAAAACCTATGTGAAAGGGACAAATTTCTAGAAAAATATAATCTTCCAAACTCAATGAAGAAGAAGCAGAAAGCCTGAACAGACCAATAACAGCAGATGAAATTGAAGTAGTAATCAAAAAACTCCCGACACACAAAAGCCCTGGACCAAATGGTTCTAGGAGAATTCTACAAAGCATTTAAGGAAGAGCTAACCCCTAACCTTCACAAACTATTCCAAAAAATCCAAAATGGTGGAAGATTCCCAAACTCTTTTTATGAAGCCAACACCATCCTAATCCCAAAACCAGATAAAGACACAACAAAGAAAGAAAACTTCAGGCCAATACTGCTGATGAACATAGATACTAAAATCCTCAACAAAATATTGGTAAACCACATCAAACAATACATTAAAAAGATCATACACCATGACCAAGTGGGATTCATCCAAGGGACACAAGGGTGGTATAATATTCCCAAATCAGTAAATGTAATACATCACATAAACAAAAGCGAAGACAAAAATCATGTGATCATATCAATAGATGTGGAAAAAGTATTTGATAAGGTACAGCACCCATTTATGGTAAAAACAATCAGCAAAGTGGGAATAGAGGGAGCATTCCTCAACATAATACAGGCCATATATGAGAGACCTCCAGCCAGCATCATACTCAATGGGCAAAAACTAAAATCTTTTCCATGAAGATCAGGAACAAGGCAAGGTTGTCCACTTTCACCACTTCTATTCAACATAGTATTGGAAGTTTTAGCCACAACAATCAGACAAGAAAAGGAAATAGAAGGCATCCAAATTAGAAAAGAGGAAACAAAACTGTCATTGTTTGCAGATGACATGATACTGTACATAGAAAATCCTATAGACTCCACCAAAAAACTGCTCGACCTAACAATGACTTTGGCAAAACAGTGGGATACAAAGTCAATATCCAGAAATCAAAGGCACTTCTTATACCAACAATGAAACATCAGAAGCAGAAATCAGAAAAAAAATCCCATTTGCTATAACAACAAGAAAAATAAAATACTTAGGAGTAAACCTAACCAAGGAGGTAAAAGACCTGTACTCAGAAAACCACACAACACTATGAAAGAAATCAAGAAACACATAAACAAATGGAAACATATTCCGTGTTCATGGATTAGAAGAATTAACATAATCAAAGTATCCATACCACCCAAAGCAATTTACAGATTCAGTACAACACCTATTAAAGTACCAATGGTATATTTCACAGACATAGAACACTTCAAAAATGTATATGGAACCATAAAGGACCCAAAATAACTGTTGCAATTTTGAGAAAAAAGAGCAAAGTAGGAGGGATCACAATACCTGATACAAAACTGTATTATGAGGTCACTGTAATCAAAACAGCCTGGTACTGGCACAAAAACAGGCACAGGGACCAGTGGAATAGAACAGAGAGCCCAGAAATAATCCCAAGTCTCTACGGTCAATTAATATTCAACAAAGGGGATAGCAACATAAAATGAAGTAAAAATAGCCTCTTCAAAAAATGGTGTTGGGAGAGCTGGACAGCTACATGCAAAAAAATGAAACTCAAGCACCAACTTACACCATCCACAAAAATAAATTCAAGGTGAATAAAAGATTTAAATATAAGCTGTGACACCATAAAAGCCCTAGAGGAGAACATAGGCAGGAACATCTCAGATATTTCACGCAGCAATATTTTCTCTGATATGTCCCCTAGAGCAAGGGACATAAAGGAAAGAATAAACAAATAGGATCTCATCAAAATAAAAAGCTTCTGCATGGCTACAGAAAACACTATTAAAATAAAAAGAGTACCAACCGTATGGGAAAACGTATTTGCCAATGATACCTCAGACAACGATTTCATCTCCAAAATATATAAAGAACTCACATGACTCCACTCTAAGAAGACAAGCAACCCAATTAAAAAATGGGCAAAGGACTTGAACAGGCAATTCTCCAAGGAGGACATACAGAGGATCCAGAGACATATGAAAAGATGCTCAGCATCACTAGCTATGAGAGACATTCAAATTAAAACCACAGTGAGATACCACTTCACCCAGGTCAGAATGGCCATCATAAACAAAGCAACAAACAACAAGTGTTGGAGAGGCTGTGGAGAAAAGGGAACCCTGATGCACTGTTGGTGGGATTGCAGACTGGTACAACCACTATGGAAAACAGTATGGAATTTTCTCAGAAAACTGAAAATGGATCTGCCTTTTGTCCCAGCAATTCCACTGCTAGGATTATATCCTACGAACCCTGAAACACCAATCCAAAAGAACCTATGCACCCCAATGTTCATAGCAGCACAATTTATAGTAGCCAAGTGTTGGAAGCAAACTAGGTGCCCATCAGTAAGTGAATGGATCAAAAAACTATGGTACATTTACACAATGGAATTCTATGCAGCAGAAAGAAAGAGGAGCTCCTACCCTTTGCAACAGCATGGATGGAACTGGAAAGCATTATGCTAAGCTAAATAAGCCAGGCGGTGAAAGACAAATACCATATGATCTCACCTTTAACAGGAACCTAAACAACAAAAGAAACAAACAAGCAAAATATAACCAAAGACACTGAAATAGGGAACAGTCTGACAGTGACCAGAGGGGAGAGGGGAGGGAATTTCAGGGGAAAAGGGGAAGGGTTTGCAGGAACGAGTATAAAGGACACATGGACAAAAACTAGGCAGGGTGCAAATGGGAGGGAGGTGGGGAGGCCTTGGGGGGGATTGGCTGATATGGGAGTAAAAGGCAGAAAACTGTACTTGAACAACAATTAAAATAAAAATATAAAGTTATAAACAGACAACAACAAAAAAGATAAAAATCACATCAAGCATCATCTCTGACTATAATAGTAAGAAACTAGAAATCAATCACAAGAAGAAAACTGAAAAATGCACAAAAACAAGGAAGCTAAATACCATGCTATTAAACAATGAATGAGTCAACAATGAGATCAAGAAAGAAATCAAAACAAATGAAACAAATGAAAATGAGAACACAGCAACGTAAAATCTGAGGGACCCAAGGAAAGCAATCCTAAGAGGGAAATTCACAACAATACGGGCCTATCTCAAGAAGCAAGAAAAATCTCAAATGAACACTCTAACTTTACACTTAGAGGAACTAGAGAAAAAACAACAAAGAAGCTGAAAGGAAATAATAAATATAAAAGCATAAATAAATGCCATAGAGACTAAAAAAATAAAAAAAAAAAAGAACAATTAATCCAAGAGCTGGTCCTCTGAAAGATAAACAAAATTCACAAACCTTAAGTCAGACTTATCAAGAAAAAAAGAGTGAGAACCCAAATAAATAAAATCACAAATGGAAGTGGAGAAGTAGTGCCCTGGCTGGTGTAGCTCAGTGGATTGAGTGTGGGCCTCTGAACCAAAGAGTTGTTGGTCCAATTCCCAGTCAGGGTACATGCCTGGGTTGTGGAACAGGTCCACAGTTTGAGGTGCTTGAGAGGCAACCACACACTGATGTTTCTCTCCCACTCTTTCACCTTCTCTTCCCCTCTCTCTAAAAATAAATAAATAAAATCTTTTTTAAAAAATGGAGAAGTAGCAACTGATACCAAGTAAATACAGTGGACTGTAAGAAAATGTTATGAAAAACTATACACCATAAAATTGAATAACCTGAAAAAAGGGATAAATTCTTAGAAACATAAAATTCTTCTAAAATTAAATTAAGAAGAATCAGAGATCTGATAAGACATATTTCACCTAGTGAAATTGAAGCAGTAACCTAAAATCTCCCAACAAACAAAAGCTCTGGATCAGATGGCTTCACAGGTGAATTTTACTAAACATTTAAAGAAGAACTAACTTCTATTTTTCTCAATCTATGTCAAAAATTCAAGGGGAATGAAGATTTCCAATCTCTGTTATGAGGCCAGTATCATCTTAATTCCAAAACAAGATATTACAAAGAAAGATAATTATACAGCAATACATCAGAAAGATCACACCATGACCAAATGAGATTTATTCTGGGATGCAAGGTTGGTACAATATTCACAAATCATAAACATGATACACCACATAAACAAAATGAAGTTACCTTCTTACACCACATAGAAAAATAATTTAAAAATGGATTAAAGATTTGAATGTTAGACCTAAAACCATTAAAATCCTAGAAGAAAACCTAGACAGTAAAATCTCATGCCTTGCGTGTAGTAATATTTTTTTTTCTGATATATCTGCTTAGGTAAGAGAAACAAACCAAAAATAAATAAAAAATGGGACTAAATCTGTCTAAAAAGTTTTTTGTATGACAAAGGAAACCATGAACAAAATAAAAAGACAACCCATGGAATGGGAAAACATATTCACCACTACACCTAATAGGGTGTTAATATCCAAAATATATAAAGAACTTATAACCTAAAACACTAATTTGAAAGAACATAAACACCCCTATGTCCATTGCAGCATTATTTACAATTGCCAAGATATGGAAGAAGCCCAAGTGTCCACCAGTAGATGAATAGATAAAACAACTATGAGACATTTATAGAATGGAATACTACTTGACTGTAACAAAAAAGAAGATAATTTTACCCTTTGCAACAGTATGGATGGACCTGGAGAACATTATGCTAAGTGATATACGCAAGTCAAAGGAAGACAAATACCATATGACTTCGCTAATTTGTGGAATCTAATGAATAAACTGAAGTAACAAGGACAATGGGGGCAGATTCATAGATGGAGAGAGGCATGACAGATAGTGGGGGAGGGGAGGCTGGAGGATGGAGGAATTGATGAAAAAGGAAAAAGGACTCATGGACATAGATAACAGTGTGGTGATTATTAGGGGTAGGGGTATATATGGGGACTAAATGGTAATGGGAAAAATATAATAAAGATTAAATAAAAAAAATAAGGATCCTGAAAGATCAGTTCAAAAGAACCTATGCACCCTAGTGTTTATAACAGCACAATTTACAATAGCCAAGTGCTGGAAGCAACCTAAGTGCCCATCAGTAAATGAGTGGATCAAAAACTATGGTATATTTACACAATGGAATACTACACAGCAGAAAGAAAGAAGAAACTCCTATCCTCCCCCTTCATAACAGCATGGATGGAACTGGAGATCATTATGCAAAGCGAAATAAGCCAAGTGGTGAAAGACAAATACACTATGATCTCACCTATAAGTGGAACCTATTCAACAAAATAAACAAGCAAGCAAAACACAACCAGAGACACTGAAATAAAGAACAAATTGACAGGAACCAGAGAGGAGTAGGGAGAGGGATAATAGTGGAAGGGCCATCAAGGAACATGTATAAAGGACATATGGAGAAAGCCAAAGGGGGTAGGTTTAAGGGTGGGAGGTGGGGATGAGTGGGGCACGGGGGGCATGATGGAGTGAAAATGGAGACAACTGTACTTGAACAACAATTATAAAACAGACACACACACACAACACCCAAAAAGCAAACAATCTAATTAAAAAATAGGTAAAGAACCTGAATAAATATTTCTCCAAACATAACATATAGATGATGAATAGACATATGAAATGATGCTCTATGTCACTGGTCATCAGAGAAATGCAAATTAAAACTGTAATGAGATATTACTTCATGCTTGTCAGATAGGCTATTATCAATAAATCTAGTTATAAGTGCTGTTAAGGATGTAGAGAAAGGGGAATCCTTTCGTAATGTTGGTAGCTATGCAGATTGGTACACCCGATATTAAAAATGTAACTACCTTATGACCTGGTGATTCCACTTTGGGGGGTTTATCCAAAGAAACTCAAAATACCAATTCAAAAAAATATATGCATCCCTATGTCTATTGCAGCATTATTAGCAATAACCAAGATTTGGAAGCAGCCAAAGTGTCCATCAGTAGATGAGTGTATAAAACAAATATGGTGCATTTACACAGGAGAATATTACTCAGCCATAAAAAAGAAAAGAATGTCTACCCTTTAGACAGCATGGATGGACCTGGAGAATATTATGCTAAGTGAAATAAGTCAGTCAGAGAAAGGCAAATGCCATATGACTTTACTCATATGTGGAATGTAATGAACAAATTGAAATAACAAGCAAAATAGAGACAGACTCATATAGAGAGGGCAGGCTGTCAGCTCTGGCAGGGTGTGGAGGTGGGGGGTGTCAAGCAAAAAAGAAAAAGAACTCAAGGACAGGGGTAATGATTGTGTAGTGATTGTAGGGGGAAGCAGTGTGGGTGGAAATGGAAAAGGGTATAAGAGGGATAAAGGGCAGTGAAAATGTACAGTAAAAAACATACTATTGAAAATCAAATCAAATCAAAAGAATTCAAAGTTAAACAAAGCAATAATACAATTTAAATTTTCATGTTAATACAATGATAAAAGCAATTTTTTTTAACAAAAGAAACATCTTTAGCCCTAGGTGGTATGGTTGAGGGGATTGAGGGCCAGCCTCAAAGGGTCACTGGTTTGATTCCCATTCTAGGACACATGCCTGAGTTGTGGGCCAGGTTTCCAGTAGGGGGCACATGAGAAGCAAGCACACATATTGATATTTCTCTCCCTCTCTTTCTCCCTCCCTTCTCCTTTCAAAAATAAATAAATAAAATCTTTTGTTTAAAAAAGAACTATCCTTTGTGTCTTTTAACATTTGTGAATCAAGGTACTAACAACAGAAAATTGAATACATGACAAAAAAGTATTAATGTGACTTTTCCTCCTATTATTCTTAAGTGAAACTATAATTTTTTAAAAAATTTGATTGATGAAGGTTACCACATGTCCATCTCTAGATTTCATTAGAATACCTTTGTTTTCATCTAGAAGCATAAGCTATTAATATCTAAGGCTGAATCTTCAAAGTCTATTGGATGTTACATAGGTGAAAAAATACAGGTTTCACTGAACCTAAAGTTCTCAACATTGTTTTTAAATACAGTATTTGACAACCTCTGATATGCGTACCAGAGAATATCCATGGGCCACCACATCTGAAATAGCCATTTGTGTCTTGTGTCTACATGAGTGTGCCTACCCAAAGCCTATGTTCTACACAGTATTTTTCAAGAGAAATATTTTACCTATACCTGAAAAATATCTGAAAGTCTATCAAATATTTTAGTAATCTCATACTGTGTTCACAAATGAATTGTGTGAACTATGCTGGATACCCCAACTAGGAGGTAAATTTTAGGGAGTGCACTTTCCCCTTCTGGGGCAGGAATGTGTAATCCTATACATAAGTTCCTGGTTTATTTTTGGGACCTGTGTTACATCCAGAATTATCTCCAACTAAAGAATGAATCCCATATCTAACTAATCAGTAAATTTTAAAAACAACAACGACAACAATAAATACAACTCCAAAAATTTTGGAGTCTAGCCCACAAACTGTCAATGAAAAACAAAAAGCTGAGATACTCTTCACACTCTTCATACCATTTTTATGGGCTTTGAGTTAACAAGAGTGCAGAGTGGAGACAGAAATTACTGGAACGTTGCCAGGAGGGGACAACACTTATTCTTAAAACCTTTGATTAGGTTTTCCTCCTCTTCTAAAAATCAAACTGTGTCAGAAGCCATATATCATGTGGTCAGTGAGCCAACCCTCTAAGGTTCTTTGAACCAAATCTTCCTAGTCTCTTAGGAATTACCACAGCATCTCACAAGATCAGGACTCTGGAAGCTACAGGTACGAATTACATAATTTTTAAACCCTCTAGACTGAATTTATACCTGAATAGTTGTGGAGAGCAGAAATGATGTCAGTTCTGTCAAACAAAATAGCCGCCAGGTCAGCCACACTAACAGCAAGTGCAGCAGAGTCTGGCTCAAAAAGGAAACTACTTAAGTCACGCCTGGCAGGGTGGAGTATTCAAGATATTTGCACAAGTGACCTGAACAGATACTTCTGTAGAGGTAGAGTACCCCAGCATAAGCCCACCAGGAATTCCCTGACAATTTAGCAAGGGTCTAAAGACACTTATCGAGAGACTTAGAAGGGTGGAGTGCATGACCCTCAAGGGCATAAGAAGTGGGGACTTCACACTGATGCCGTGACAGCTGAGCTCCACACACCAAGATGCTGCTCTACGTGCTGAGGATCTTTTGACTGCTTTGTGGCCGGAGGCTCTGCCCTGCTGCTGGCCAGGCTCCATGAGAACCTGCCTTGCAGGGCACTGTCTCTGGGGACCACTGGCTGAGACTCTGGGACTCAGGTTCGGTGCCCTCCATTGATCGCTGCTATATTCCTTCTAGATTGTTAGAGTATGGGTAAGATATTCATGTATATTACTCTATCTTAAGGGAACCTGTATTTCATAAAAGTTAAATGAATAGAACAGTGACACCCTGTGACTCCTGTTTATTCCTTGGTGCTAGGCTGCTCTGTAGGCAGCTAGCTGAGTGGTTGCCCAGCTGCCTTGTAGGAAAGATTGTAACACAATGCCTTCTGAAGGACCCATTTGGGGATGGTCTCTGAGGGTAATCATGACAGAAGACTCATCCTTCTCCAAAATTAAGAGCTTTTCAGCTTTGATGGAAAAAATTACAAAGCCCCAGAAAATCCTTCTTAAAATTAAGTTAGTCTCATCATTGTGTTCCAACCTTAATCACAAATTGGCTATTTACAGAGATCCACTATTTCTTCCAGTCTAGCTTATAAAGAAAAAAAATAAGATTTACTACAGGATATGCCAAAAAAAAAAACCCCCACAAAAACCCAAAACCTTCAATTTATTTCTCCAAGAGTAGCAATGGAAGGCAGAGAATTCGGAGGACCTGGCCAGCCAATTCTCCCATTGTTTTTCTCCATTGAGGAATCACTGCCACTGCCTGTGACTAGCCCCAAGACAGACATGTTCTTCAGCAGGTCACAAAAATGCCTTTTGACTTCAGAATAGAGGAATCAATGCGATAGTGGCATAAACCTAAAGTCCGCTTCTAAACAGGACAGAAGAGTGATTATCACGAAGCAAGAATGACTGTGACTCCATCAGGGCAAACTCTCATGGACCGAGAATTCAGCAAATGCCAGGCACCAGAGCAGTGCATGTTATTTACATAATCTCTAGTTCTCTCTAAAACCCTAAGAAAAGTATATTTTAAATTTCCACTTGAAAAAAATGAGACACAAGCAACGGTTAGTATCAAATGGTCAAAGTTTCATTCTAACTTCAGTTCTGCCTTACACTAGAAACAAATTTGTTGCATATATATTATATGTTATGGCAAATATATTAATATAATATGTTAATACATTACTATGCAAAACATTTTTTCTTTTTGTTTTGTTGTATCTTATTTCTATAAAGGCATCTATGTCCTTAGAATTTAGGGGGAAAGAATACAATATAGAAAGAGAATTACTATTCATTTATATCCTGTTAGTCAAAAATGATCTGTCTGAATATTATTAGGATATTTTTATTTAAAATTATTTTAATAAAGTAAAAATATCTGTTTGAATCATGAAATGTGAAACAGGCAATTACTAGTAAATATTATCATTCAACTTCTAATTTTTAAAATATTAGGCACTGATAGTTTTAAGGAAATAGATACAGGAGCTGAGAAAGTGCCTAAAATTTCTGCTCAAACAATTCTATGTCCATGAAATTTTGAAATTGGCCCTATAGTATATCAGTGGTTCACCTCTGTGGCAATGTGGCATGGCATCCCCAGGAAGTCTCTCAGACTTCATCTTCCAGGTCACCTGTTAACTTGGGTCCCAGGGACTTCCCACTTTCCTCCTCCTCAGTCACCCATGTTCCTTTGGTTTGCCATAAAGCAAGACTGTACTCTCAACTTAAATGGATACATATCCTTTCTAAGTATTGTCATGATTATTATTTATAATATTTGGGTTTGTTAATAAAAAATGGGGAATTTTCAGTGTCACAAAATCTTTTTTTAAGATTTTATTCATTTATTTTTTAGACAGAAGGGAAAGGAGGAAGAAAGAGGGAGAAACATCAATGTGTGGTTGCCTCTCACGTACCTTCTACTGGGGATCTGGCCTTGGAACCCAGGCATGGGCCCTGACTAGGAATCAACCAGCACAGGCCAGCACTGAATCCACTGAACCACACCAGCCAGGACACACTGTTACAAAATCTTAACATCTGAAGGATGGTAGCAAGTCAAATGCGTGATGTATAAGACTTAAGAAGTACACAAGATTTTTCTATTTAATTTTATATCCTTCACCTATCCTCTCTATTCAAAACTTTAAATTAATGGCATTTCCCAGAGTGTTTTGAGCAAAGTAATACATACAAAGAATTATCTGTGGCCATAGCCTTTAGTGTTAAATATGAAATTATTGTGCTTAAATTCTCACAGTACCATTCATCTAACTTTAATTTTAAATGTTTTGCTGGAAATTCTTCTAATTTTACACTAAAGAATTGATAAGATTATGTCCATTAGATGCTAGACCAAATACGTTATTCAGTCTTAAATTAGTCCAGGTTATAATAGCTGGGTCAGTGTTTTCCAAAATCTACTTCCAAAAACAGGTGTCCCATACATGTATTTGATGTTGTTCAATCTAAATAATTTTTTAAATGAACCATTAAAGTATCTGGTTTTGTTTAAGATATGTGTAAAGATAAAAATAAATGAATGAAATCTAATGTTGTAGTAAGCATGAGGCAGTATTTGTTGGATGGGAATCTACAAGTTTTCTAAGGAAGCAGTTTGCCAATGTAGATCCAAATGTAAAAGACATGAATGTTCTCTGAAATTTTTTAAAAGATAATTTAGAGATAATTTCACAAGAGAAAAAAAGGTATGAAAAAATCTAACCATTTAAACAATTTTAATTTCTAAAACATCTGACAAATTATATAATAACCTAAATACCAAGCCATAAAGTACTGGATTAATAAATGGTGAAGCATACATAAATAGATTACTACCAGTATAAAACAATGGGAATCTATGCTTATGACATGAAGGAAAATCATAATATGTTGCTAAAACTAATGTATATGCTTTGACCCCGTTCATATCCCTTAACATTCTGTGCCTAGAGAGAATGATACCTAGAAGAATGATAACCAGGATGCTAACAATGGTGAAATCTTGGGGCAGTGAATTTCTGTATATCTTTGTTTTTTCTTATTATGGTCTGTATTTTTCTATTTTTTTCCCAAGCAGTACTTTTTCACCCAAAACTAATAAAATTATCTGGTAGTTCTGGAGCCCTGTTCTACCTCTCTGACATAATTCTTTCTCTACTTTTACTTCACAGTTGTGCTAATTCTCTTAATCTCAAGATAAAGGAAGCACTTGTCTATCTGGACCCACCAGGTTTTTCCCCATGTATCTGAGGCAATTTTTTAAAACATTGATTTAGAATCTTCTGACTTCTTAAATTATGTTTCTGAACTTCAAAAACCCTACCCTCTTTTTGCTTTGTCAAGATTTTCTGAAGCATAACCACCACCTCTGTTTGTAACTTTGAAAAAGCTTTCAATTATTGTATAACTCTAAATACTTGTCACGCTCCAAGGATAACAGCAGATTTCAATACCCCAGGATGCTTACTCTAACAAAGTCTCAGTAAGCATCCTGGGGTATTCAAATCTGGTATCATCCCTGGAGCGTGACAAGTACTTCTTTTTATCTACAAGATGCTAATGCAGATTTCTGCTCTTCCTTCTCCCAAGTTCCTTAATGAAACCTCTGGCATTTTCCCACCCTCATTTTAACTTTTTTCCCCCAATTCATTTGTATAGCAAATAAGACAGTCCATAAAACAATGAATGACCAAGCCCATAACGGTTCTGGTCACCTGTTCTCTCTATTTCCCAAGTCCCCATGCAAGGAATTATCATTCATGTGTTATCTTACCCACACCCATGTTCACTGGCCAACTCTCTCAGAGATCTACCTCACAAATTTACATTACAAGTACAATTTTACATCATTATTGTAATTTAAAGGAACAACTAAAACAGTCAATATTTCATGCAAAGAAAAATGGAATTTATTTTTTCAATGATAATTTTCTGCCACAAGTAATTTTCTTCCAGATCTGTTTAATGTTATGGTAAATAATGAACAAATATGTTCTTTTAATGAAACATCTCTAATAATAAAATAATTGAATCTTTCTAATGTTGCAAATTTAAAGTATTGGGTTTGGAGTTGGATGTCCTCAGTGGGAAGTACTAACATACAATCATGAGTAATTTTACTTTTGTCATATATGAAATTGGAATGATACCACTTTCTACTTCATATTTTTATAGGAATCATATTAGATAATGCATATTTAGGGTTACCACAGTGCTTGGCTCACAGTGCTAAGCATTAAAACTTATAAGTTCTATTGGCAGTCTGAAATCTCTATGTATGGAGAAAACATTGGAGGAATTATATTACTGCTGATTTAATAATACTATTGTTTATTAATAAAATAATTATAGTTTCCTAATAATTTACATAAAAAACAAAACACTAGAAACAAATTACATTTTCAGAAATGACACCAGCTTTATGTAAATGGTCCACATGATGAAATTATCAAATGTGTCAACAAACCTAAACTCTTTTTGAGTCCAATTGTTCAAGTAAATAAATAAAAATTATTGCTTAAAATTTCAACTAAAATTGGTGCTGTTCAAAAATATACATGGAAAATAATTCCTTAACAGGGTAAATATTCATTTAGTTAATATCACAAACCATTTTTAAATAAATAAAAATAAGAGAACACCTAATGAATAACAAGTGGCTTTATTGCTTCAACAGCGAAAGCAGAAGGCTTTTGTCTAATTAATCACTATAATCAGTGTTCTTAGAAACAGTATTTTAATACTTAGAGTGCAAAGCATGTATTTGCTTCCCTATCATAATCTCAAAAGGAGCCAAACATGAGTAGAAATGTTAAAGCTATATCAAAACAAACTATTATAAGATGACATTTTCAATACTGACATTGCAACACATAAAATGAACAGTGGAAGAATGATATAAGCCAAAAATGTTATTATGCAGATGAATCCTTCAATTTAATTAAGGTGTGAAAATGAAAGACCTAAGGGTCTAATTCCAGAGCTATTTTGACATATATCAAATGTTCCTTAATTTCCAATGAAAGACCTTTTTGACAAGTTCTCATGTTAATATGTTTCTCTGAGCTACCAGTACCTTTAAGTGGTGTTTTGTCACTGACCTTCATTGGCATACCAAATTGTGACAGCGAACTAATGAATGGCTGCTCACAATAATGCAGAGTACAGTCACTAACTAAATACTTGGTGGGTCAAAAAGTCCATTTAGTTTTTCTCCATAAAGTAAAAGACGTGTCATTTTCACCAATAATTTTACTGATTTGGATATTTTGAGTATGTTGGCTATCTCACACATGGTATAACATTGATTGTTCTCAATTAATGTCTTGATTTGATGGCTATCAACTTCAACTGGTCGGCCCAACCATGGAGCACTGTTCGGTGAGAAATCTCCAGCATGGAACTTTCCAAACCACGCTTGACACGTTCGATCTAACACAGTACCTCTCCATGCACTGCACAAATCTATTCTTTTTTGCATTTCAATTGTGTTTTCACCTTTCTTCAAATAAAAAGCATTATATGTCAAAAATGTTCCTTATTTTCTTCCATCTTCAATATTAAAATGGCTACACAAAAATTCACCAATTTTGATGTTTTTTAAAATGCACACTGATATGAAAGCTGTCACAATACAATCTAACAAAATTGTTTTGAATGAAGTTAAAGGCAACTAAGTACTACTAGAGCCATCATACAGGAAAAAAAACAAAAAACAAAAACGACTGTTTGGCCAACCCAACATTTAGAAGAGTACCTTAATAGCAATGAAACATGAATATCTGTTTCTAGTTCACATGATGAAAGACACTAAAAGAAAAATTGAATATAATAATAAATAGCTTTCCACATTTGAAATATTCTTTTACTTAGAGTTTATTACAGAACTTACATAATTCAATTCTGAAAACAAACTTTGTCTTTCAGTAGGACAAGAAATAATGAATTTTGAGAATTCCAAGAATAAAATCTTTGACATATGTATACATATATTAATGAAAACCCTAAACTAAAAACATTTAACTAATGTTAATATGATATTTGTCCTAGTTTTTCTTCATGTAAGTACAGGTTAAAACTTGTGGTTTTTAATCATTCTTGAGACAGAGACCACTAATGGTGTACTGTGGAGCTAAGGGCTTTTATACATTTTGGAAAAGTTAAAAAAACTTCCTGCAGTGCTTATCAGCACTGAAGAAGTCTTCCCCTAGAATGACTACATTTTCCCACACATCATTTATATGGGGAAAGGCCTAGGGCTTATCCCAATTTGGCTATCTAGGAAAAAGAGTGAAATAAGGCAAGGCTGTGGCCTATGCTACTCCAGCCTCTTCTCATGAAGTCTTATTCCAGGACACACATACTTTAAGTTGTGGAATGGTACAGCTACAATCTCTATGATGACTCATAAATCTGTACTGAACACAGACGTTGGCCAGGACCCAGGCCCTACTTGACAGTTCCTCCTGAATGCCCTAATAGCCAAGTGTATCCAAACATGAACTCATGACTCAATACCTCTCTGTCCTCAGAAAATATGTCCTTTTTCAGCCTTTTCTATATCATTGAATGGCAACACCATCAGGAAAATTGCTTATACCATAAACCAAGAACTCAACCTTGACATGATTACAAAACACTATTGATTTCTGCTATTAATTGGTCCATTCCCTCCATCTTTATCACAGTCATGCCATCCCAAGCCACCATTACCTCTCACTCGACACTCAGACTCCTTGCAAAAGTGTCCTAACAATGACCCTATTTCAGCAGTGCTTCCAGACAGCACACTAGTGACATTTTGAAATGGCTATGCAATTCTCTTACTTAAGAACATTCAATGTCTTTATAATGTTTTTAAAATAAAATTGCTATTATCAGGATTTAAAAACCCTGAAAGTTCTTCTCCTGCTTCCACGTGGCATTCAAACCCTCATCACTCCCTCTTCCAGTCTCTCTGATCTGCTGGGTTTCAGCCTGACCCAAGGCCTTTGCACATGTTGTTTTCCTCAGTTCAACAAAAACCTTCCATCTCATTTTAACCTGCTTGTTGCTCACTGAGAACTCAGCTCCAGTGTATCCTCCACAGGGACACATGCCCTGGTCTCCCATATAATGTATTTTGCCATGTCTAATGTGGAACTTTTTACCCAAATTTTTGAGGGAAAAAATAAAGATGTACATTATACATGGGTAGTGCCTGAAATACCTTGCATCTGTTCTGTTCTATTTTGTAATGATTTGTTACATAAAATTTCTAATACCATAATATGTTCAAAGATAAATGCTGAAATTCTTTTAATATACAAAAAGCAAGTATATAAATATAAATAAATAAATAAATAATTGAATTAAAAAATTAAAACAAAAGATTTTTTTTTCCTGAAACGTTGGGCCAAAAATGTGGGTGTGCATTATCCATGGCAAGGTATTATAAATCAAGTCATTTATTCATGGTCACTCAGAGCAACGTGGGCCTCTTCATACTGCTTTTGACAGATACACTTTTCCATGCACTTCTGTGATTAGAAGTAAACTCCATAAGGGCAGACACTATACCTGATTTTATTCAGCCTGATATCCTAAGCACCTAGCTCTGTGTCTAGTACATGATGTATTTCATGAAATGGTTACTGAATAAATGTGGGAAATGCAGTAGAAAATGATAGCATATATAGATATACAGTAGAAAGGGAAGAGAAAAGGAAGGAAGGGAAGAAGAAAGGCAGGGAGTGAGGAAAGACATAGAACAAAGAAGCTAAACATAATTCTTAACTCTACACGTACACTAGAATTGTGATTTTACAGATTATTCACATGTCTATATCCAAAAGTCCTACCTTTTTCTAGATGCTAATCATTCCATAAAATGGGACTAATCCAGGTGCTTATCTCTGATGGTAAGATAATTTAGATCACAATTTCCTTTAGCCTGAAGAAGTAGCATTTGGCTTGTCTTTCCCCTGGTCTGTTTGTTATTATGTGGGAATTTATGCATACAAAATGTCTGAGAACATGCTGCTTAAAAGGTATATTGTGATTTATGTTACAATATTTTCCCTAAGTGTTATGTTACAATAATCTTCTTACTGGATACTGGATCTTCAGTCACCTCATGCTATTATGGACTGTAACAACAGACTATCTACCTTATGTAGGCAAATTACAGATACTGATATTTGAAAATAATATCCTTGGGTTCAATGAAATTCAAATAAACCCTCTCTTTCCAACCAGTTTTTGTGACTATAATTTTCTGACTCCCAAATTGTCAAACGCCTATTATAATTTGAAAACTTCTATTTGTTTTTCAGTTAATAAGATTGTTTCTATGCATGTTTAGATCTTTAGTCACCTTAGTCTATCAAACTTGTTTTCCTGTTTCTACCACACCAATACCTCATAAACTAGCAGATTAAAAGCCAACAGATACTACTAAATTCCAACCTACAGAAAAAAAAAAGGTGTCAAGGATATTTCACCTTTTTAGACTCATTTCTGTTTTCTGTAGACTTGCTAAAAATTAGCAGATGTTTATTTTTAATAATAGAGATGCCCACTGCTAAAGGGATGTCTTATCTACTGATTTTCAAGGGGAAAAAAGAGCAGCAGCTGTTTTTAATTACTTTGGTTTAGAGCAGCAGTTAAGAGAAATACACTTCATAGACTTTAATACTTTGGTAGTATAACAAAAAAGGGCATGCTATTTGTTATCAATTGAGGGTGTATCCCCCCAAAAAGACATGTTGGACTAGTAAACCCAATATCACAAACTTTGATCTTATTTGGAGAAAGGATCTTTACAGAGGTAACCAACCTGAAATGAAGTCATTAGAGTGGGCCCTGATTCACACAACTGATGTCAGCATCAAAGGGGGAAATATGGACACGGACATCACCCAAGAACATATGAAGGCAAAGATGAGTGACAGTGTTCAGCCACAGCAAGACACACCAAAGACTGGCAGCAAACTAGAAACTAGGGGTGAAGCACAGAACACAGGTTCTTCACAGTCCTCGGGAGGAACCTTGATCTCAAACTCCTAGCCTCTAAAACTGTGAGACAATTCGTTTCTGTTATTGGAGCTTCTCAGTGTGTGGTACTTTCTTATGGCAGCCCTAGAAAACTAATACACTACTGAACAATTACTCTGAACAATGGAATGTTTACAGCTTGGCACTTCCTTCTAATGACGTGATAACGTAGTCACCAAAACTAGCATTTGAGTAGAAATGGCAGCAGCACATCTACCTACCTTCCATTCCTTCCTGCCACTTTCTATTTCTCTTCCTCTCTTCTTCTCTCCCATCATTCCTTTGTCATTTTTCTCTTCTGCCTCACCCTACCCCTCCCTTCTTTCCTTCCTTCCTTTGGATAGTATGATGAATAAGTCATGTTCACAACCACCAAGAACACTATGAAAAAGAAACTTGAATTTTCTGGAGTCCATTAGTTTGTGTTCAAATGCAGTAAGAGAAAAAGACAGATGGTTATGAAATCCAAAGTTGTTATTAAAAACATATATCCCCCTCTATTTTTCCTGGAGGGGAATATCCTGGACTAAAGAGATTTAAGACTGTCTTGAGTATCTGTATTTGCACTAATGTTTGGAGAAAGCTATTTATCTCTGCCATTTATCTATGAAATGCTGTAACCCATACAAAGCTGAACCAAAACTTATAAGATATTCAAAGGGGACACAAGCAAGGACTTCATTAGCTGATGAATTCCAAGGACACCCTATGAACTACTTTTGTAAGGTTGGAACCTTCCCAGGAAACACATAAAATACACATATGACTGGAAATAATATATTTGAAGGTGAAAGAAGGCAGACAGAGTAGACTGTTGTTCCTGAGTGACTAGCTGGCTATTCTTAGCTTGAGGGTGAAAACATACACACATATGCACACATGTGCACACATGCCAAAGTGATATTCCATCAGTTCTGGGTAACCCTAGACATTTGGTCTTCAGGTTCCCTCTTGTGTGGCAGTCCTAACCAAGGCCACTGCAGTAAGGGAAGAGTCTGTTGGCATTTTTACTTCTCTTTCAGTTAATTGCTTTTCGATATAGCTGGTATTCAACAGATCATTATTAACATCACATATATCAATTACTGCAAATTTTATTTATCAAATTTAATGTCTTGGTTAAAAGCTATATTTCATTGTTAGCTGTTATCCATTAGTTGTCCTAAAAGCTGTGATGCTGGCAGTGTTCACCACCAGTTGCCTCTGACCTGGGAATGAGGTCACCTTTTCCCAGTCTGTGGTTACCTCTGTGCCAATAAGAACTAGTAAGATCTAGCAAGAACTTTTAAAGCTGATTCATAGTCATTCAACCGTCCATGGTACTCAACTTACTATGGCTTTATCTGAGCCAAAGTAAAAGAAAAATTACAACACTGTTATGAGTAACAGTTTAGATACGCAAGTTAAAGATGCTTACAAAATGAGATACAATGATCTTTATATGGATGTACTTGTTGGGAACTGCCTTGCCTGGTATCAGAAACTGTAATCTCCACCTAGGCTAAGGCTGAGGGAATGACCTTAGACCGTAAGCCAGCAAAGAGACAAAAGCTTATCTCTCTGGCAGGAGCATTGCTTCTGCTCCTTTTACTTCATCCTACCTGGCCCCTAATGCTTGGTTGGTTAGCCAATGACGGGTAAGATTCCCCAAGGGGGGAACGACCTAAGACAAGCATGGTCATGTGGGAGGCCCCCAAGGAAGGACTTTGGGGCTACAGCAAAAGGGGGTGATGGACCCTCACCCCTTGGCTTTGACAAAGCCTGAGTCCTCACTGTCTGTGAGAAAATCTGCTAATCTCTTGGCTGCCTTATTTCCCTTGCTCCACCTAAGCCTGAAATAATGACAGAGGGCGGTGCTGCCCTGTGCTGGGAAAGGCAGGTTCCTCGGGCAATCAGGTGTAAGAAAGAATATGTAAAATCTTGTGAAACCTGCTTTGTTTAGAATGCTCTCAATTGAATGATAAGGGTCCAAGGAAGAAGTAAGTTTGTTCCTTAAAGTTTTACAGCTCTCTGACCCTGACTCAAAATAGGCCCTCAGAGTTCCTTGTTACTATTGTTTGATCCTTACTTCCTGGCAATGATTAATGAGTTTTACCTGAATTCCTGTGCAAATGAACCCAATAAAAGCCTGCTCGGGCGGAGAGAATGAGGCGCTCTCCCCTAGGGAGGGTGGCCGAGGCAATCCCCACTAGAGGGAGTGGCTGTTTCATACCTATTTCCCCGACTCGGTTGTCTGTGTGTATGTCTTTTCTCATGTTTTGATGAGCATCTGGAGCTGCGATGGATACCACTGGCCTGGTCTCCATCACATGTGTTCACATTGAATTACCAAAATAAACTTCCAAAATAAACAATTTTTTTGTCTGAAAAATTGAAATGCCTTTACTTTAATCTCCTCTCCCATTTATAACTTGATCATGTATATTGATCACATATATTCAAAAAGGGAATGGTAACTATTTGATAATTCATTCTGTAATGATTTATTTTAACAAGGCTCCTTTCAGCTCTGGAATTTATAATTTTACAACTGCATGCAACATCTTACTTAGACAAAAATATCCTAGGTTATTTATTGTTAAAATGCTAAAATTTTTAACTACTGAATTTTAAAAGTAATAAATTGAATGAAGTGAGACACAGAGACAGAGATCCCAAGATATTCTGTAGAAAGAAAAGCATTTCTCAATCACAGTGTTCTATTTGGATTGATTCCCTGTCATGGGAAACACAGACTCCAGACATGGGCCATATGTCACAGAGCATATGTTTTTAAAACGTATGCAGCAGGAATTGCCATAAACAGCAGAGTACCCAGTTGTAAGTAGGGAGCTGAGGATTTCTGCATGTAACATAATGTTTCCTCTTCCTTAATGGGTATTCTACTGACACGTTTTGAATTATCAAAATTAGGTTACCCTCTGACAGCATTTGGGAAGTAGGTTTATGATATAATTTGTTTAGTCCTTCATTATTTATATATTATAAAATATACAATAATATTTTAATATTAGTGCTCTCCAGCAATTAAACAACAGACTGAAAAATGAAGTTTTCTGCTTAAATTTAATGAAGTAGAACAATGTAACAAGAAAATGCAGATCATGGAGAAAGAGAATTTAGTCTGATTTTACCCTTCAGGAACAGTGCTGAAATAGACAAAGTGGGACTTTTAATTTGACACTACAGAGAAAACATGACCTGCACATAAATAAAGTAACTCCTGCGGCACACCCACATCTCGGATTGTAGTTGCTGTATGTGGGTGTGATATCTATAGTCTGGTCAGACCTGGGAAGCAGGCAGAGGGCAGGGAACAAAATGGGCCACCGGAGATTATCAACCACCCAAGGTAGCTGGTAGAGCTGCGGGTCCCAGTAACAAAATTGGCGCCTTATGAATGCTCTGCCCCAGTGTGTGGCATCCTGCTCCCACACAATCTGGTCAAAACAGTGGCAGAAGGAAATAATATACTGAACACACATAAGGCTAGTAAGATGGCTGGATAAGGAGAAAAGCCCTCCTACCCATTCTGGTATCTGAATGCTGGTGAGACCAAGGAAGGCAAAGACCTCTGCCCTAGAAGTCAGAATGCTGGCAGAGGGAGGCGCTAGATCAAAGACCTGTCAGTATAGCTTGGGGAAAAGAAGGGATTGGTTGGGGGGGTGGACCCTACCTGCCCCTCTCACCCCTACGCAGGAAACTAACATATTCCCAAAGGTGGGGAGGGGCAATCTTGAATGTCCCTTCTCACCTAAATGTACTGGCTGGTTCATTCATGGAGCCTTCTGAACCTGGAGCTGCTTGGCAGATGGCAGCAGGCCCTACACACAATTTCCAGGAGGAAGCTGGAGGCCTGACAGTGGCTGGGAGAAAAGTTGAGCTATTTAAATGACCATTTAGCATTCCCAGAAGACAATACTAAATGGGAGAAGGAATTCCGGATGTGGTCTTTGGTTTTGATCTGACTGAGGATGGCTGAACTTTCCTCCAAATTTCCCGGAGGAGATGGACTTTGAGACATGTATTTGCTGTTCTCCCGGATAATGCAGCATCCAAGCAAAACATCTCTTTCCTTTATCACTAGCCTCTACATCTAGAGTCTGCCTATTGCTGGAGGTGGGCAGCCAAACCCCCTCTTTGATTTAGTAACAGGTACTCAGATCACCTATTTGGACTGAGATAGCAAAATAATTCTAGGCTCTATAAAGAGTAGACTGTTATTATTGTTTTAAATCTGTTTATTTACCTCAAGTCTGAATATTTTTCAAGAACCATGAACAATGATGCAAATATAAAAAATATTTTATTACCATTGGATATTTCAGCTAGGTACAACTACCTACTCCTGCCATAATAAGTTTCCACCACCACTACCAGCCTCTCTCACAAATAGCTACATCTCTTTCCTTGTGGAAGTTGCTTAGTATTAAGAGAAACCTGTAGTTGTCATTAATAACAAAAGAGAGAGGTACACACATCTATATCATAAAAGCAGACAGACAAATCCTCCGGTGTTAGAAAATCTCTCCCCACCCCCTTAAAGATTAGCTTCATCCACTGTCCTGAGATGAACTTGGTTATGTGTTAGATAACTCTACCCTCGGAGGGAAAGTGGCAGGTATACATATGGTGTAGATTTCCAGATGACACTTCTGGTTGACTATATACATGAATAAGGACACAAAATAAAGGGATCAGCCATAGTTGTTCTTTAAATGACCAGTGGCCAGTCTTGATTAATAGATGTGATAAAATAAATGAGTCACATCCTACATTGGAGAAAAAGAAAAAAGAAAGAGAAAACAAAGCTGTCTATAACTATAAAAGAGTTACTAAATATTCTCAACTGGAATGGTATCCTCAATTAGAATTAGTTTGTAACAGAACTCTAAAGTTATGGCAAAAGCATTAAAGTTAAAAAGAACTTAAAGTGGACTACAAAGGAACATAAAAAGAATGACAGCAACAACTAAGTATGAGAAAAACCAAATCTTGAATAATTCCATTCAATTCAATTGAGTAAATATTTAATTAAGTAGGTACTCTACACAAATGTTGTATTAACATCTTCGAGTTATACAAAATTATAAAACATTGTTTTCTTTCAGAAGCTCAAAATGTAACTCAGAGAGTCAGACACATTAGTGTGGCTCACAGACCAGCTAGCTGTACCAGAACCATTGGGAATGTGTTAAAAATCACATTCCTTTTATCACTCAGAAAATGTCAGTTACCTTCCATTGAAAGAAAGTCAGGATATTTTCTTAATTCAGTGCAAATTAACCCAGATTCTAGAATTCTCTGTAAAACACTGTAGCCCAGAACCATTGCACCAAATCATTGTTTTATTAAAACTGTCATAAGAGAATTTTTAATTTTTTCTTCTCAGATTCTTAAAAAGTATGATGAAAATATAAAGAAAATTAATTAATTAATTCATATTTTCTTTTTTACCATCAATCTGTGTCTCCATATTTTATAATTTGTTTAAATTGTCATCTTTTATAAATTGTTTGAAAATTTAAAGAAGTGAATCTTTTGATTTCTGTCAATGATTATTGCACATCGGTACAAGAGGAAAGCATAGTATGATAAATGTTATAAATGTTGTTGTTCAGTACAGAGAGATGGAGAAATTGGGCAGCCTTATAAGTAATTAAATCAAAATATGTAGGCTTCATACACGACGGCGCTAACTTGGGGAAAATGGGTCAAGGAAAAACTGGCACAGGTACCTGAATAAGCAGCAGAACGGTGTCGTTACAAAGTAAATAACAGGGCATGGTTTGGCAAAAACTGGAGAAGGAATAAGAAAGAAGTAGGAGATCTAGCATGTGATAAGAATGAAACCAGGAAATAGCGTGAATGATTTGAGTAGGAGAGGTTACTATTCTGATTTTTTATGGTTGGACATTCAAGATCTGTCTTGATTTTTTTCAATTTATCCTTAACTAGGAAACTGAAATTGAGAATTCAGCAATGCTCAAGTCATACATCAAGTGTAACTAATTGGAATGATTGCATCCATCCGCTCACCCCAGGGGCAGATATCTCAATCATGAGAGACTCCTGGCTCCGGACCAAGAGGAGGAGCTGTGGGACTGCAGGACAGGCAGAGCCAGTCCTCACTGCGACCATTTGCCATCATACAATAAGTATCTGCATTAAAGCCTGCAGAACTAATGAATCAGAATCTTTCATATCAAGCATCTCAAGAACATTCAAAATAAAATCTGAAACATTAATTTTAATTCAAGAATCCTTTGAAAAATACTATTACTGGATCTTCACTCAGCATGACATGGGACATGGAGAAGAGAGAGAACACAAATAAAATGGGAGGAGGGAATCTGAAGAATTATCTCTGAGAAACCTGCACCGAGCTGAGCTTTGGAGGATCACTGGAGCATCACCGGGCACATATTAAAAAAAAAGGATATATGTCAGGTATAGAGGACAGCTATAACAAACTCAGAGGGAAAATAAATCAAAACACTTAAGGATATTCAAGTATCTGATAATGGACTACAGTGAGAAAATAAAGTAATCTAAAATGTGGGACAACAAGTATTCTCTACTTAAGAGTTAAGACCATATACTTAGGAAAAAAAAAAAAAAAAACAGCCACAGAAAGTTTCTAGAGGCATAAAACTAAATCAGATAAAGTTAGAACAAGGCCAGTTTAGGAGAGGTGAACTGGAAGGACACTGCGGATGACTTCCCTGAGCATAAGGGGCCTGATATAAGATGCAGTCACTGCTGGGGGTACCTAGAATACACTTGGAATTCCATGCAGAAAAATTCAGTTTTATTTAGTTATATTTGGAGCATGATGATGACAGCATCATATATTAATGTAAGACAGAAACAATGTAAATTTGAAAAAAAATACATGGAAGACAAAAACTAAGAGATCTGAACTTTCTTAAATTACCTATTTCAGTGAATTGTACCAAGAATCACATTTCACCAAATCGCACATCTGCAAGTCATTCAGACCCATTCTCACCAGCTATATCCTTCCACAAACATAAAGATACTACTAATAATGTTTAAGGTACATGTTATACAATGCTTACTATGTGCCAGGAACTATTCTAAGTGCTTCACACATCAATTAATCC
Source organism: Tonatia bakeri (assembly GCA_004024845.1). NCBI lineage: Eukaryota > Metazoa > Chordata > Mammalia > Chiroptera > Phyllostomidae > Tonatia > Tonatia bakeri. The sequence continues at coordinate 70,049 of PVIA01002295.1, read as the reverse complement.
TTACAACATCTCTCTGAGGCAGGTGATAGCCTCCTCATTTTGCAGAAATTGAGACTCAGAAAGGTAAAATAACTTGCCCAGGGTTACAAAACCAGTTCAAAGCTAACCACTGCACTAAAATACCCCCTAAATAACTTCCAAATTATTACTTTCCAGTACATTTTCCTCCACTTATCTAGTCAAAGTTACACTCATAGCTTACCAAAACTATACACTAATCTGTATAGTTGATGAAGGCCTCACCTTCAGTTTTATCCCTTCTCAAGCTACTCTCCTTTATATTGTCATGTTAGTTGTCTGAAAATAAAGACCATGGCATTACTCCCTCTTCAGACAAACAAAATACTATCCACACACTCATCCAGTTGTACCATTTTTATGAAATCTTAATCACACAGAGAGATAGATTCAGGAAAAGTGGTTACAGTTTGTCTTGGCTTTATAAATAAAGATACTAACTGTTATTGATCCCTGGAGTTACATAATCCATTATTTCTTAACCTCTACAGAGAAATCATTAATTTTTTTTTCTTGAAGACATTTTTATAAGCCAAGGTCCTGCCAGCAATCAGATGCCACATTCTAATGGTGTGGTTAGAGATATTCATGAAGGAACTGCTTAGCAAGAAGGGGGCTGTGAAATACCCTGGGGCTTGTGAGAGCTGGAAGCTACTCCCCCACCTGGGCCTGAAGGGACAAGCCATATGGATATGGCCAGAAAGTGTTGACAGAGAGGCCCACCAGACTGAAGCCATTGCTTAGGCAGAGGTGACAGCCACTGACAAACTGTGGTGCCCTAGGAGGGAAAGCTAGGAAAATAGACCCCTTATCCTCTTCCTGAAAACCAGTCTCTTCCCCTGGTCCTACTGGCCTAATCAAATCAGGAGGTAGAAGATAAGAGAGCCCAACAGAGTTCACCTACACAGGTCAGCATGTCGAGGAACAGAGCAAGGTAGACAATGTTAGAAAGTAAATCTGGAAACATAATGGGGAATATCAACATATTTGGTTCCTTTATATACTACAGTCTTGTTTTTGACATGAAAATTATTTAAAGGCTTATTTGAATTTGAAAAACAAGCATATCATCTGATATACATCAATAGGAAGGCTTGCTGAGCTTCCATTTACCACTGACTTAATGCTGGAACAGTCTTGCCTCTCACCTACCACAGAATCAAGAATTTTGGCAGGTAAATACATGTATGCCTGCCAATAAATGCTTATTGCAAAAACAAAATAAACATCCTAATGCAGAGCAAGACCAGATTAGTGTATTTATCTTCTAGAAATATCAGTTTCTTTATTCCTCATGGCTCTTAGAATTGCTTACCAATATAATTTATTTACATTGTATAATGTAAATTACTACACAAAATATAAACCTCACATATACACAAACACATATATGTATGATAGGTATGTCCAGAAAATGTCCAGCCATGGTTAATAAAACAAGAACAGTTTGAGTGACATCCACATAGCCTGGCAGCCAAGGAGAATGGACTGGAATGCACATGCGTGAACAATGACGACTTCACTGTAATAGTCAGTGGGGGTGGTAGATGCTGTTGAGTATGTGTATTGTGTTGCCATTGCATTCAAAACGACTGAGCAAGCAGAGCAAGAATCTGCACCTAATTTTACGATAAGCTTGAACATTCATCCACAAAAACTATTTGGATGATTCAGAAGGCTGCAACTATGGGCAACTGGAGATTGGCAGCTTCATCACAACAATGATTGCCCATGTGCATGTCTCATGCAGAGTTTTTGGAGAAACATTGAATCACCCAGGTGACTCAGCCTCCTTACAGCCCAGATTTTGGACCCTGAGACTTCTGGCTTTCCTCAAAACTAAAATCACCTTTGAAAGGGAAGAAATTTCAGACCATTGATGAGATGCTGGAAAATACAATAAGGCATCTGATGGCTATTGGGAGAGCTGTGTGAGGTCCCAAAGCGCGTACGTTGAAGGGGACTGAGGCATCATTGTCCTATCTACAATGTTTCTTCTATTTTGTATCTTCTTCAATAAATGTCTCTATTTTCATATTTCATGGCTGAATACCTTTCAGACATACCTCATATACATGTGTGTCTGAATATTAAAAACCTGTTCCTGTGTTATAATCACATACAATTACTCATATAAAGTTTACATAACCCTGGCTAGTAGGTATCATCTTCATTTAGGATAGAAGAATCCTAAAGCTTGAAGAGGGTGGATGGACAGTGGAAGTTTACATATTAAGCAAAAGGTGGAAGCTAGGGTTACTGCCTGCAATTGTTGAATCACATAGAATAACAAACAAGCAAAACTACTGCTTACCCTCTGATAACTAACACATTCATTCTCTTTTTGAAGACCATTCTCAATCAAAGCATTGGATGATAATTTAAACATCAATTTATATGTACAGTTGACCCTAGAACAGCGCAGGTTTGAATTACATGGGTCCACTTATGTGCCAATTTTCCAATGTATGCAGTCAGTCTTTCAGATTCACAGGCTTTGAATCTGCAGATTCAACAATCAAAAATAGTATTTTTGCACTCCCAAACACAGATTCCCAACTGCAGATGGAAAATATTGTTTTCCATCCTCAGTTGGTTTAATCCATTCATGTGAAGTACCTGTTGCACAGTCAAAAGTTATATGTGAATTTCAGACTGCAAAGGGTGTGTGCCTCTAACCTCCCCATTGTTCAAGGGTCAAATGTGAATAATGTTTGGTCTGAACACTCCAGAGTAGCAGAGGGGGATAAAGCAAATCACTGTCTGAGAGACAATGTGGATTCAGAAACAAATTTCTTAGGAGATACACTGGGAAATATTTTCTCCACACAGTGGTTTCTCCATACCCCCTGTGAAATCTTGTACTTCTGCCAACCCAGGGAAATTTTAGTGATCACCTGGGAGCAGTATGAAAAAGAAGTGTGCAGAGGAGAAAACTACATGTTAAAGGATTTATTTTTCTTTCAAGCATACAATAAAAATTTATGCTAATAGTATGTTGCATTTTAAAGATTTTAAGTAATATAAGCTTACTTTTACAAGGTAAATATTTTACCCATTATTGGAAAAGCCTTGCTCACACTATACCTTCCTACTGCCTGTACTCCTAGAAAAAAATGGGCAAGTGTGAATTCATAGGTGTGTCTGAAGAAATTATATCCCTGATTTGTGGTTCACATTAAAAATATGACATAAAAATATACAAGCAAATGATCCCAGTGTTTTTGAAATATAGGTTGTAGATTAGTTTTAGAATCCACTGTCCAACTAGCCAATTAGGGCTGTGGGGAATGTGTTTTGGATAATGCTACAACCCTCATGCAAGACGAGAATCATAGCAACATTTGGTGGCTCTCACATTTTGGATAAACTGTACAGATCAGGTGTTACAAAATTTTTACCGATTTTTCTTAATTGTTAATTTGATAAACACCATATATGTGATAAACCATTAAACTAACCCATATTTTGAAATAGTGTGTACATTATAAACTGAGGGAGAAAGTCACATGCCTAAGAGGACACATCAGGTATCATATGATAGAGGCCAAGAGTTAGAAACAACAGGGAGGGAGTGTGGGTTCTATTCAGAACCAGAAAGGATGAGCCCAATGAAGTATAGGATGCAGGCCAAGGGGTGGGCCCTTATTCCATTACAGCTGCCAGCTGCCAGGTAAGAGTGTGGTTTTGTTAATATATCTCTCTCACCTTTTTAGTAAGGGGAAGATGTGCACATGTTTTTTGTGAAATCTCCCCATTTAAGTGTTGGCAACTGATATAAGAGTATTTGTGCATGTTTTCTATAATTGAGCCACACACATCTGCAGGTGAACAACTGCACATAGGCCACCAACTGTTCCTTCAATGACAGATAAAGGATGTCTTTCTTACGCTTGCAACTGCCTCGTCTATCATCAGTTATTCTGACAGGATTTTGTTTGCTTTGCTGATTTTCAAGGTAACGTTACAGGTTTCAAATAATCATCTAGCAACAACCTCCACAATCTGTTTTTTTTTTTCCTTTTCTTTCACTCTGAATTGAAAAATTATTTAACTCGATTGACTCACTTTTCACATATATTTATAAAGTAAGCAAGGCAAGATTTTGCTGTGGTCACTAGATTCAAGTAGACATAGTTATTATTATTTCTTGTACTCAGTTATGTTTAAGAACTACCTAAAACAAACTGTGTAGCTAGCTTAGTTCGTTAGACTACCACTTGTATGTGGTCTGTCCAGAAGGTATCCAGCCAGGTAATATGAAAAATAGAGACATTTATTAAAGAAGATGCAAGATATAAGAAACATTGTACTTAGGAAAATGGCACTTCAGTCCCCTTCAAAGTAGGCACCTTGGAACCTCACACAGCTCTCCCAGTCGCCATCAGCTGCCCTGTTGTTTTTTTCTTGGATCTCATCAATGGTCTAAAATCTCTTCCCTTTCAGAGGTGATTTGGAAAAGCTAGAATTTGCAGGGTTCCAAACCTGGACTGTAGAGAGATGTATCACCTGGTTGATTTGATGTTTCACCAATAAACTCCGTATGACACATGATGCATGAACAGGTGCATTGTTGTGATGAAGCTGCCAATCACCAGTTGCCCATAGCTGCAGCCTTCTGAATCATCCTAATAGCTTCTGTGGAGGAATGTTCAAGTTTCATGCAAAATTTACAACCAATTCATTGTTCTATTCATTCAGCTGTTTTGAATGTGATGGCCACAGAGTACACATGCCCACTCAGTGGTGTCTACTGCCCTCACTGACTAATACATTGCAGTCGTCATTGTTCACAGATGCACATTCTAGTTCGTTCTCCTTGGCTGGCAGGTTGCATCAAGGTCATGCAAATTGTTCTTGTTACAGTAACAATGGCTGGACTTTTTTTGGTCAGACCTCATATGTTACAAAGGGCTTATTTTCTGAAATATGTATTGCTAAAGTTAAAAAATAGGAAGGAAAGGAGGGAGGGGGGAGGGAGGAAAGACAGAAGGAAGGAAGAAATGAAGGAAAAACGGAAGAGGAAAGGAAGAGAAGGGTATGGATGGCAAGGAAAGAACAGAACAGCACAGGACAGAGGAGTGGTTGTCAACTGGCTGGAGGAAGGCTTCTGCCGCAGTTTCTCAGGCTGGGAGGTCTTCCAAACTTTCTTACTTCCCCCTAATGATCATATATTTTCTATAAAATCCAAGTGTGGTTTATTTTCTTCCACATTCAAAAGTAGAGGTGTTTATGATCACTTAATTGGTTCTCTTTTTTCTTTGCCTTCTGACCTTTAAAAAGCTTTGTAAGTCATAAATACTGAGTAGTGAGTCCCAGATTCATATAGTAAAAATTACAAGTGTTGGTATGAACTAATTGTTGCTAGTGAATAGGTAAATCTGATATCAATAATAGAAATAAATATAAAATCAAGAATCACAGAACCCTAGGTAATCAAGCAATCATTTTATAAGAGTAAAATAAAGCAAAGGGATACTAGGTGATTCACCTGAAGTAAAATCTTTGGGCTTTAAAGTAAGACTTTAAAATTTAGTCCAAACACTAAAGAAAGTGAAAAAACATCCTCTATATTTAAAAATAAGAAAAGGGAGAAAATAATTTTAATGTGCAAATCAAATGTTTCAATAATATTCAAAGTGACATTTTAAATTTTATTTTCTTGAAATAGCTGCAGAGAAACCACTTGAGCTAGCAATAATAAGGCTTAGCAATTTAAAAGGAATAGTAAAATAATATATCTATATCTACATGTATACTTCATAAAAAGAAATTTTAAAAGAGTTATATTTTGCTCACTTTTATGAGTTACAGGTTACCTAATAAAATGTTTAATTTATATTAATTACCTTATATCTCAATTTGATTTGCTTTTATATATCTAGATCTAAAACTGATATACACTTTTGGAAAGTATTATTATTTCTCTGTGCATTTGTATATTCTGTAAAACAATTTCTAGTTGGGACATCTGCTGCCTGTTTGGGGTATGTGTCTGTGCTTTGAGTAACTGGGATACACAAAGAAGTGTAGAAAAAGAAGGACATATCTTTTAAACAACATTTCTGTGACATCTCATTATTCAACACAACATGAAAGGGAATAATTTATAAATATTTGGTAAATTTAAAGATGGAGAAACCACTCTGTTAAGCCTATAAGATAGGCTTAAATATACAGTGTATACCTTTTCATTTATGACAAGGTACAGCCAAAATAACTTGTATTCCAAGCAAATTTTAATCATGACTTTAGGTAGTAGACCACAGTAAATATTGTTATATCATTATGATTCAACCTTCTCTCAGCCAGCAGAAAAAATCAAATATATGAAATACTTAAATCCCAAAATCCATGTATATGATTTCTCAAGGAACCACATACAGGACACTTCCTTTCTGACATTTAAAATATTTATGAGTGAAATGAGGAAGCATTTTAAACAGTTGTATTGAACAACATATTTCAGATTCCTTGCCTATCTAAATTTACATACTTCTATAAAGTAAAGAAAAACAGAAAGGCAGTTTCTATAAAATAACTACCTGTTTCTGAACTATGTAGTATCTGTGTATTTTTATGAGGTCTAGAGCAATAAGACTTATCCATTATACCCTGGCTGGCATAGCTCAGTGGATTGAGCGCAGGCTGCAAACCAAAGCATTGCAGGTTCAATTCCCAGTGAGGGCACATGCCTAGGTGGCAGGCCACAGCCCCCAGCAACTGCACATTGATGTTTCTCTTTCTTTCTCCCTTCCTTCTCTAAAAATAAATAAATAAAATCTTTAAAAAAAGAAAGAAAGAAAATATTTTCTGTATGTAGTCCTGAGCAGTTTGGTATGAAGCACAAAAGAAAAATTAACAGAAAAATTACTATACATGTCATTATGCCAAGTAATACAAAGGTGCTAAAATAAAATTTATACTGTAGAAACCAGTATTTTAACCTACTCAGATTCTGTGTAGTTTATTAACATAGATATATTTAAAAAAGGTTTCTTTCACAAAAATAGTCTTCTTGACACAAATGCCTCACAAACTCTCCTACTTTCTTTCTTTAATTTCCTTATCCTCACTCAAGGACATGTTTTTCCCATTGCTTTTATATGAAAAGGATGGGGGAGAGAGGGGGAGAGGGAGAAGGAGAGAGAGAGAGAAACATTAGTGTAAATGATCAGTGTAAACTGGGAATGAAAACTGTGACCTTTTAGTTCATGGGCCACCACTCCAACCAACAGAGACAGTCACAATGGCCAGGGCTCCTACTTTTTTATACCATATTTTATGTAAACATATTTCCTCTCTTCTTCTCAAATCACTTGACATTATTCTGGGTTATTTTAGTACTTGTGTAGAAAGTTACTTAATACTGCTTGATTTAATTGTTAACAAATTAGCCTATTGGGACTATAGGAGGGAGAGGTTAATTGGATTATGCAATAATAAAATTAATAAAGACTAGACCAGTTGCCTTATTTTGTATATGCTTAGTAATTTAACTATATTAGTGATACTTTTGCATTAGTGATTAAATTTGTCTATTAGTGAACTTTCATTTTTATGCTAAACCTTCCAAGGATGACTGTAACCAGTCCAACTATTTTTGCCTTTTCATTTGCAAATATCCCTCTTCAGTGATGGGATAACCAGCACCATCTCCTTTGTTTTCTGTATAAGGTAACCACCTAAAGCAAGCCTGTACATAGTTAATGAGGACCTTCTTGGATTGTGCCCAAGAAGACAATAAAAGTTCATTGGAGTGAAGGCCAAAGCTTTTGCTCCCCTTGAGAGAAAAGCCATGCCATCCCTTTTCCTCCACAGGACTCAGTAGTCTGTGTGAATTTGTTTCGTATTTCATCCACAATGACATGGACCCCACGAGCTGGGGTCTGCATCAATGACTTCATAAATCCTCTAAAACATACAACTGGCTTTAGTGAGCTGCAGGGTCAGCAATATCAAGAGCCAGCTTAGATTCACAGCCTGGTTTCACTTGGGAATGTCTAAGCCTAACACAAGTAACAGCCATCTCAGATTGCTTTATAGCTCAGGCAGAGTAGCCCCAGGCAAAACACAGGTCGGGGCTGATCTTGGCCTACAACACCCAGAAAACCTCAGGGGCAGTGTACCCAGTGGACAGCTACAGACCATGTCAGAGTACCACTATCCTGGCCTGCACAGGTGATCCTCTAGGGAGGGTGGAGGTGAGTGGTCAGTGGTCACAGCCAGTCCTTGCAGCTGACTGGCTTGGGTAAATCTGCTTATTGATCTGCCAAGAGCAATCAAGGCTCAACTACATAAGGAAGGAGTACTCAGCCTACATGAAGGGTGCACCTCAAGTACCCATCTTGAGTGACAGGGGAGTCTGTGCCACTGGGCCCTACAGGACACCTACTACATTAGGCCACACTATCAAGACTCAGAGTCAAAGCAGCTCTACTAATACATAGAAACAAACATAGGGATGCTGCCAAAATGAGGAGACAGAGAAACATGGCTTAAATTTAAGAACTTATCAAAACTACAGAAAAAGAGCTAAACAAAATGGAGGTAAGCAATCTATCAGGTGCCGAACTCAAAACACAGGTTATAAGGATGCTCAAGGAACTTAATGAGGACCTCCACAGCATAAAAAAGATCCAGTCAAAAATGTTATTTTCCTGTGCATTGTTCTTTGTTTCAATCGAAATAAAGGGAAACAACAGTAGAGTGGTTGAAGCAAAGAATCAAATCAATAAGTTGGAACTTAAGGAAGCAAAAGACAACAATCATAACAATAAAAAAAATCCAAAAAAATGAGGACAGTATAGGAAGCCTCTAGGACAATTTCAAGAGGGCTAACATTGGCATCATAGGGGTACAACAAGGGGAAGAGAAAGAGCAAGAAATAGGAAATCTTTTTTTTTAAATATGAAATGTTAAAGGCACTTTATTCAAGGAAAAGATCAAAACTATGAACAATAAAATGGCAAAAAATACATGCCTATCAACAATTGAATCTAAAAAACGAACCAAGCAGACAAGAAAAACAGAGACAGAATCATGGATATGGAGAATGTTTTGATGGTTGCCAGATGGGATGGGGGTAGGGGAGAATGGCTGAAGAGGTGAGGGGGTTAAGAAGTACAAATAGGTAGTTTCAGAATAGCCAGGGGGATGTAAAGTACAGTATAGTAAGTGGAGTAGCCAAAGAACTTATATGCATGACCCATGGACATGAACAATGGTGTGGAGATTGCCTGAGGAAGTGGGGTTGCTGGGTGCAGGGGTCAAAAGGGGAAAAATCAATAGCATAATCAATAAAATATAATTTTAAAAAACAATGATAACAAAAATAATTTAAATAGATGAGTTGAGTTAGTACACAAAACTATATCCCTCTCAGGAAAAAGAACAGCATATGTCTTCTTATATAGCTGAGAGGAGAATTTGTTTATCATCAAATCCTAATAAAAAAAAGGTATAAAATTCTTTAAAAAATTCAAGACTGAGCACAAAGACTGTTCAATATTATTGTAAAATATCTTTGAAAAACATTGCTAGTCATATTTGAAATTCAAAATTAAAATGAATAACAGATTTAAGTAGGTAAGATAGTGTATAGGCTATACCATGTAGTCTAGGTGACTAGTAGGATAGATCACCTAGGTTTGTATCTTTAAGTGGATCACATATAATGACAATAATAAAGAATTATTTTTCCAATTATTTTGAATTCAGTTACATTTTCATATGTAATTATAGTAACACTTGAACAGAAAAATATTTATGTCTCATCCTAAGTAATAGAAAATATCAAATGTCTTTATTTTGGGGTATGGTGCCTTGATCACAAGAATCTAATAATCTGGTTATTTTTATTTGTTTGAACAATATGAACTTTTCTTTTAGTAACATAATACTTATAAAATTAATTTTTAAAGTTTTTTAATTTAATTGTGGTTCCTCCATCAATGGTTGGCTAAATAACAAAAATAAGTCTTCTTCCCTTATTCCTGCAATCTCTACCCTCAACATTGATGCTCTCACATTCAAAAACTTGGTGCCATTATTTAACAAAATGAGAAAATGATTTCACAGAAAAAATAATTGTAAACTTATTTTAGTAAGCAATATATAAATATTAAATTTCATTTTGACTTGGTAAATGAATGAGAGACCATCTTGGGCCTATATTTTAAAATATACCTTCTCTTATTAGTTATTGTAGTTGATATTTGAAATGACTTTTCAGTTTCAGGTGACAAATAAATATTATTTCTAGATCCTCACATATTTTAAGTTCTAGTTAAGATATTCCCTCCAGTAAAATGTTGGTATTCAGAATACGAGCAAGTCACAGGTCTCCACTGAGATGACAATGACAAATATAAGCCTATGGTAGAACATGACTCACCACACTCAAAAAGTGATATCTAGAAATGTTTGAAATCTTCAAGTAATCATATGAAAACTAAGCATAAAACTTCCTGATTTCTTGAGGAAGAGTTCTACAGCACAGTCTCACTGGGGAAAAGCAAAAATGAAAAAATATTCATTGTCTCAGTTTGAGATATAGCAGGCCTGTTTTCAAACCTTAGTCACATAAATTTGACTCATCTTTATGATGAATTACAAAATATACATTCATACATTTTAAAAATCCTTTTAGTAGAAATCTGCATCTTAAATGGATCAAGTAGGTCATATCTATGTGTCATTTTCTTTAAATGCAAAGTGCTTGAGCAAGATGACATAGTTTTAAGTTCAAAATGTATTTACTAGTTGTATAATCATGAGAAAGTCATTGAACTTCCCTAAGCATCGCATCAGTTTCCTCATCAGTAATAGGGGAATAATGATACCTCATAGGAATAAGAGGATTAATGAAATAATCCCCTAAAACTTCATAGATAAATAAATGGTGGTTATATTTAAATTTGTATTTGAATACTTTATTCTTAATGTATTTCATTATTTCTAGGTTAAAGACAAATGAAAATTAGGTTATCTGAATTGATTACATTTTGCTGACAATTATGTAAACATTTTACTGCTGCCTCTCTGGCCAAAGTTCGAGTGTCAGAACTCAGGTTACGGCATGTTTGATAATCCAAGCAGAATCAAATGTGAGGGACTGTGAATGCTTGGAAACCTAAAAAGGGAAATAAGAAATGGAGAGTGGTAGTAAGGAAAATATGGTTTAAAAAAGGATATCTTTGATATGGAGAAATGATTGCATCCTTGTAATAATCCTTTGAAGCTGGAATTTTTTCCCACTTAAAATGTTTAAGGAGCTTACCCTAGGTTACAAAATTAGAAAGCTGCAATAGTATATAACCACAAATTATGTTATTTACATAATCACTGCCTTAAACCAATTATTTAGGGTCTTGGGATATTAGGGTTTGAGGAAAGAGCTTTTACATTAATGTAATGATTTTTCAGTAATATGTATAAAGGGCACAGGGACAAAACCAAAGTGGGGTAGAAATCAAGGGTGGGAAGTGGGGATGGCTGGGGTTGCGGGGAGTGATGGGGGAAAATGGAGACAACTGTACCTGAATAACAATAAAAAAAGTTTAAAAAAATTTTTAAATGGTGCATTTTTATGATCTCAGCTTAAATATGTCTTCCTCAAAGAGCAAGCTCTATCAAGATCTCTACCACATCATACTGGATGTCTCTTTGCTGTAGTTATTATTAATGTGGTTATTGCATTTATTTCCTCACTTTTTGCTTATTTACTTGTTTTCTGTTTCCCAAGTATAAATGAATTTGGGAATATTTTCAGACTTGCTTACTATTTTTTCAACAGTATCCACTATGGGGCTCACACTAGTATGTGCTCAGTATATATTTGTTGAATAAATGACTTCCTTTGTTTCATTAGCCCCTTGCACAATCGTGTCATTATAGAGAAAAGAAACACATAGTGTGAGGCAAGCACAGATTTACAGTTGTGTTGTTCTCATATGAACAACTGTAAACCACTTTTGCCACACCCTGTATATCTGTCTCGGACATTCTTCCTTTTATTGAAGCAAAACTTTAACTCTTCATTCTCTTCTAAAATCTGATTCCATTCACACATTAAACTATAATACTACTGTAGTTATTAATGTGACTAAATTATAATGATTTTATAATGATAATGTTTTTATATAAATCATGTTATTCACTCAACTACGCAAAAATAAACAGTAAAATAAAAGTAAAAAAAATAAGAACAGAAGAAATGCATATCAACAGAGTATGTTAAATGAGGAAATCCACATGTTCAAACTACTTCATTTTTCTAGAACTTCAGTAATAATAACACTTCAAAGTATTTACAAACATAGCCACAAAAAGTATTATTCACGGATATTCTTTGCAGCATCTGTCTGCAGAATCACATTAATTCCAAACTATTCATTTACTGTTTAGCATTCTCTTGCCCACAGTAGCATTCTCTACCTACAACATTTGCAACTTAGTGAGCCTTCAGTCACACCATGACAGCAAAGAAGTGCTTTGGATCCCACTAACAGATCGAAGAACTTAGTCTCATTTCAGGAGAAAATGGAGAAAAGTAGGCACTGGCTTGATTTACTGGCCATTTTTCTTTCTTGATCAGTGTTGTCACAAATCTGCTCATAAATTAGAGCTCCTATCTATCTGATTAATTTGGCAAAAATAACAAATTCTCACGCCAATTAAGAGAAAAGAGGCAGTAAAAAAGATACAAAGGTAAAGGCTGGAAAGAAAATAAACATTTTTAAAATTCTCAAAATATGAATGCTGGCAAGTGATAACATAGTACTGTTTATTGTGAAAGGAATGGCAAACATAAAATTGAGAGAAATCGGGAAGAACTATGGTGAAGTAGGAAAAAAATAAATGATAAAAAAAAGAGAAAAAAAAGTAGTTCAGATAGTGGCCATTGTTTAGGTGCCATCAATACCTTTTCCTTAGCTTCATAATCTAGGATTTTTAAATGCACTATGCCCTGGCTGGTGTGGCTCAGTGGCTTGAGCACTGGCCTATGAACAATAGGGTTGCTGGTTCAATTCCCAATAAAGGCACATGCCTGGGTTGCAGGTGAGGTCCCAAGTAGGGGGTACCCAAGAGACAACCACATATTCATGTTTCTCTCCCACTCTTTCTCCCTCCTTTCCCCTTTCTAAAAATAAATAAATAAAATCTTTAACAAAATAAATGCTGTAGATTATACATACACAGTATTCAATAGCACATGGTCAAATATTTATATTTATACACATAAATATTTGTATATTACTTACTATTTTATGTTACAGTAAAAATTGTAACACCCGATCAAGTAATTGTATGGTGCAACAGAACAATTTTGCTCTGAAAGCATCTTAAAGTAATCTCCATGTTTACTGTACTTTTAAAAACAATCTAGGAGAGTTCAAGCCTGGTTTTCAATAGCTGTTGCACCCCAATTGTGTATTTTTTAATATAATTTCATAGTCAATCATTTAATTTTGTCAGCACAACCAGAGATCACAGCAGGGTATACTCCATTGGAAAGATTCTGGCTAACCAAACTCTCAAGACACTAATGTATAAACCAGTTTATAAACAGATTGCTTACTTGTTAATTTATAATGAGAAATGTGAGTGCCAAACAAACTACTTATATATGCTTGATCAGCATGTTCTTCCCCAATGAGTAAACCAATATAGAGAATAAAAATTAGCATGCCATCAAACTAGATCTTGAGGATTAGAGTGAATGAGATTTCATTGTATTAGGTAGGATCTGCTCTGAACAGTTTGTTTAATTTATAGATATCACTTTATTGTTTAGATAAGATATATTAAATATGGAGCTTCTGAAGAACTCTGTTAAGAACTAGAAGGCATCAGAGGATGAAACATGTTGCTTGAAAGACATAAGGTGTGTCTGAATAGATTGTACATTTTAGTAGTTACATATATGTGAGTGAGATATAATGTCTTCGTAATTGTACTCCAGATATTAATCCTAAGCATAAAAAATCACATCCTCACTGATTTATGCACATTTACAATGCAATTAAGTAAGATTTGTTAAGTGCTTCATAGCTTATAAAGCTGTCAAACACCACAAGAGAGACAGATTTGACATATTCACTAGATTTTGGTTTTAAAAAACAATAGTAAAAATCTTGATTACATCCTAAGTGGCTTATGCAAATCTATAGGCTCTGATACTAGTGAGTGCTAGCTATTACTCAGAAGTCCACTGACTCATTGCACAGAATCAAAGCACAGAACCAAACTGTGTCCTCTTAGCACCAGCAGATTGGTTTTGCCTTACAGTAATGTGATACCAAAATCCTAGTCCATTGTTTTCTGAGAACCATTAATATTAGTCTCTGTTCTTAAAAAGACACATTATTAACTCATTTGTATGCTTGAAATTAAGGCAATGTTCACATAATAAGTAAACAAGGACATCAAGGAAAACAGTTGCTCAAGCCCATTGGTGAGCAGAGGTGGCTATTTTGGTTAATCTCTCAAGAGTCCTGTGCAGGTATAATTGTAGGTTCATACATGCCTCAGGATTCTACCTACAACACAACAAATTTTTTGTATAGGGAAAAGGTATCTGTTAACTCAAATACAGATATTTCACAAATATTGTAATTCGAAAGACACAGATTTTTTGATCTATAACATATTATGAATCATTTATAAATGTATAAAATTTAATAACATTTTCATTTCTAAAACTTGGTGTTAAGCAACATTAAGAGCATGTATTATTCACATGATGTACTGTTTTTCAAAATTCTAATTTAATTAACAGAGTACAATTAGTCATTACCTTCACTAGGAGTTACATATTTTCAAATGTGTATGAGTCTATTAAATATTTAGAGAGAAATGCTGTTTTTACTTTATTCTGGCTGAAATTAATAACTGTTAATAAACTTGCATCTTTTACAGGGGGCAGTCCATTTAAAATGGGCTGTAATGTCTTCATTTGTCATCATCTGGTCTTCAGAGCTCACAGGCACATATATCATCTTCAGGGCATATAACAGAATAAGGGACCTGGCATGAGTAGTTATAAAATAAAACACTATTTTGGGATACATTAATTTTAGTAATTCTTACTAGATATTAAATAATTTAATATTATTAAAGGAGATTTCATGTTTTACATGAAGAAGGGACATAAGTAATAAAACTTTCAAAACAGTCCACTTTATAGTACCCCTTAAAACTTTTATAACTAATAAAGTAAGATTCTGAGACAAATTTTCACTTACATAAGCATATGTATATATACATATATAGGAATGAGATTATATATACAAGCACTTCCCTTACTATTGACAATATTCTAAATTTTCAACAAATACCATGACATATAGTTTTGAAAAATAATGACAGAATTGACCAAATATGTGCCCTCTAAACATGGGTATACAGGAAATGAAATACTTTGGTTTCAGAATTTTACTAGAGAAAGGAAGATACCATTGCAGTGATGCTAGCTGGCCACATGGGGAAAACTTCCAGAGACAATTTTGACTGGATGTGCATAGTTTAGGGTCTTCAGTTTCATAGGCAATCATCTAATTTTGTCAGCACAACCAGAGATCACAGCAGGGTATACTGCACTGGAAAGGTTCTGGCTAACTAAACTCTCAAGGCACCAATGCATAGAACCCAATTCATAAGTTGATTGCTTATTTGTTAATTTATAATGAAAAACATGAGTGCTAAACAACTACTTACATATGCTTGATCAGCATGTTCTTTCTGAATGAGTAAACCAATATGGAGAATAAAAAAATAATAATACTGATTTTGATCATGATTTCAGGACCCAAAGTTAGATGACATCAATAGGTAGTACCATGTAGTCATGCCATCCTATGGAGTCCTTCTAAACCACTGGGATCTACCTTACAGTGGGCTTTCTAATAGTGATAACACTCTCACCGTTTTTTTTAGCGCTAGAACAAAACCAACAATTAATTCAAAATTGCCTAAAGAGATGAAAAACACCTTAGTGATCTCCTACAGTTTGTGAGCATAGCCTTTTATATAAGACAGAGTAACAAGAGGATCAGATGCACATGATTTCTTGACTTTCCTTGATGTTACAGCATGGCCAATGTCAACATGTCCCTCTTTTCTGATAAATCTGGCCTGAGTCTCAGACTCTTCCGCAGAATACCAAGAAGCTCAGGCAGTCACCATTGGTTGATTATAATTGTCATTTTACATGCAATTTATCTACCATCCCAAAGAGAGAATTAAGTTTCAGACATGTCATTCAGGGATTCTCCCTAGTTGTGATATGCTGTTTTTGTGATTTCAGACAAATCATTTACAGAATAGTGATTTAGTTGGGTTGCTTATAAAAATGGTTGATCTCACCTTCTATATTTAATACTCTATAACTTTATTTCCAATGAATATCTTCAAATTTAGGGGGAATTTACTGTTGCTTTTGATGTACTAACTGTACTTTGTTTCATCTGCTATCACATAATCTTGCACTTTTTCCCATATGATCTTATTCTAAATTTTCCTTTAAGAATATTGCAGTTTAATAATATGTACACGAACAGTTGTATCCCACAAAAATAGGGTGGATTTTAGAATAGTTTTTTTAAGGAAATAATGTAAAATCAATAGCACCTACCATGATAAAAAAAAGTCTACTGATTCTAGGTGTTTTGATAAAATGAGATATGGCCAAATAAGCCTCTTTGACAAAAGTCATAGAATGGAATGACTAAGGCTGGTTTGTTTCTTTTAACAATGATGATCATAAAATGGCAGATGAATATATCTGCTTCTTGGTAAGTATATAATTTATTTTCTTTTTTTGTGGAGATTTCTCTTTCTTTATTTTCTTTTTTGCAATGCAAAGACAAAAATATATACTAAATTATTCAAGAAAGTCTGAAAATAGGAAAGGTACCTCAATGCAAATAAGTTTAGTTTCGATGATACATATTTCGTTATCTAAGGATTTAGCTGACAAATCAGCTTTATCTTAAAAGTTTTAAAATTTTATCTAGACAAGTGTGGGAGGCCGTTCTCTATGGTGTGAGCCCAGCTCCCACTGGGAGATGCACAGGACCCATGCCCAAGGATAGGTTCTTCTGTGGGGAATCAGGCCTGCAATGCACTTAGGCTGCTATAAGTCTTGCTTTTTACTAAAACTCCCTCACCCTGATTTTAGGATATTTACTGCAAAGCAACTTCCTAAAATCCACGCTAAACCTTCCAAGGATGAGTGTAACCAGTCCAACTACTTTTGCCTTTTCATTTGCAAATATCCCTCTTCTTTGATGTGATTACCAGCATTGGCTCCTTTGTTTTCTGTAAAAGGTAAGCACCTAAAGCAAGCCTGTGCATAGTTAATGAGGACCTTCTTGGACTGTGCCCAAGAAGACAATAAAAGCTCATTGGAGTGAGGGCCAAGGCTTTTGCTCCCCTTGAGAGAAAAGCCATGCCGTCCCTTTTTCTCCACCAGATTCGGTAATCCATGTGAATGTCTCATTTTCATCCATAATGATGTGGACCCATGAGCTGGGGTCCACATTGGACAAGTTTTGATGTTTCTTTGGGGACAAGTGTTATTACTTGTTCCCTTTCCCTAGGGGTAGCTGACTGTTCTTATGTTATTCCGTGGGCAGCTATTTGTGGAAGATGGAGAGCTGAGGTGGAGGAAACGGCAGCAAAACCCTGTGGGAGAGGCTGGAACTAGGACCTGGACCTGGTTTATTTGAAGATTCATAATCTGGTCTGTGAGTTTCTATGCAGAGATTTTATTTAACTTTTCTAACAGTTAATGAAAACTTATTCCCAGTTCATAAATTTATTTATTTCTGTATAGAATGGATAATAATCATTCTTGTCTACAGATGAGAGAACAGCAGCTCATAGCCAGTGAGTAATGGAGCTGAGAGTCAAACCTTAGTATCCCTGATTTCACAGCCCAAGTTCCTGTACTCTCTACTGCTTCCACTGAGTAATCTAGAACTGGAGAAACATGCTCCTTTCAGACTGTTGTTTTCTTATATCTGTAGATGAAGTTGGTGGTGGGTCTCCTCTGAAAAGAGCAGAGAATATAGATAAACATTATACAAGGAAGAACTTCATCCTGGGACAGATTAATGGAGTCTTGTGAAGGTGTTGGCATGATGGAAGGGGAAGTGTTCTCAAGAGGACCTATACTTTGGAGAATGGACAGTTGTGATTCAGAGTCTTTTCCTTAGAGGAAGTAAATGACCCTGGATCTGGGCATGAAGTGGCCTCTGAGTGGAGTAAAAAGCTACCTGTGTGAGACTTCATGAAAAGGGGTCTAGAGGTGAGTAGCCTTGGTTAGAGGAGCCACTCATGACAGTAGTAGTAGCAGTAAATTCTCTTCCATACTGTACCTTTCCTGTCTTCTACAAAAACTTCCTTACAAATTTAAAGGCTAGGTTCTGCTGTGAAGGAAAAAGAGAGGTGCCTATTTCATATTTGGGACAGATTAGAGAAAATCATATTTTTCCTGTAAAATCAGAGTCGTGGGGCAAGGAAAGGCAGCCTTGCTTGGCAGGACACTACTTAAGGGGGCTGGGCCGCAGAGTGGGAAAGCAGGCGGCACAATCAGGAGGTCTGGGAAAGGTCCTGCGGATTTCTTACCTAGACAAGGGGGCCAAAAACTAGGGTACACATGCTCAAGACATGGTTGATAATTAATGACATAGCTGAGGCTACTTTGAGATAGTCCTTTTTGTAAGGTCTGAAGCCATGAAAAGGAAACACAGTCTAATTTTAAAGGGACAGACTCTTAAATCCTGGGCATTGCATTACACCCAGTAGGCAGTGTCACCTAAGATCTAAGTGGTGATAAGATGTGGAGAATCTGTGGTGATCTAAACGCTCCCACAGCTCAGAGGAAGGTACAACAGAACCTGGAGTGGAAAAGCCTCACTTTGAACCCAAGAACATTTGTTCTTTCTATCAACATCACTAAATTTTAATTATCAGGTACACCCATATACTGCTATCCCTTTCTTCCCCTTTTTTTTTGTCATTTTCCCCACCATTTTCATGAAAGCTTTTTAAAACTTTATCTTGAATTGATGTAGCTTAATTAATTGCCATAGAGTAAAAATACTTTCTCAAACAACAACAAAAAGACCTAAAGAACAAAAATGCTATTTTTACTCATTAGCTAAATATAGACCCAACAAAAAAATTATTTTTGTCCTAAAAAAGTTTACATTTACATTATGGTGATTTCATATTGCTCTGTTAATTGATTTGTTAATTTTTTCCTAGTGTTTTATGTTTTTTTCCTGTGTTTTCAAGCATTGAACAATGGTATGGCATATATGTATTTTAAAATACATTTAAAATCAGTTAATATGTAATAATTCAGAATAAAATAACCATGTGGATCTAGAATCTCAAAGTTATTCAATATTCAACTCAACAGTGGAAATCACCACTTTATAGTTTATTCATTTACCCAAACTACCAGAGAAATCAGAGAGAAGTGCTACCTCTGCACACCCAGAATTAACTGAATTGTCGCTGTCGTCCCCCCTCAGTGAAAGAGCTGATCATTGTTTACCACACAATCATGCTCAATGACCATTGTTTCCCTATTTTCTTCCCAATTTCCTTCTGCCTTCTTTATCCTTGGCATTTATCCAAAACATTTCTTCTGAGGGATAAGTGATTTTTTTATTTCATAAAGAGGAAAGCATTTTTAGTTTTGGCATGTGCATAACCCAAGTGATTTTTCACAATTCCATATTGTCAGGACATTTTGCCTCTCATCTTGTAGCTAAAGATTGGCCAGGGTGGGGCCCACTGACACTCTTGTGTGTGAAGACCCTCCCCTCAATAATACAAGCACACACAGTATAGCATAAATGCAATGTTTTGCCACACAAAAAAAGAGTCAATTATGAAACTAATTTACTCTTCCCTTAAACATTATTTTGTTGTTCCAGAAAGATGACTGAAGAAAGTGAGTCAGTCATTCTCTTTCAATTTTGTGTTTCCAAAGCCCCTGTCGATATCAGATAATTTTTTACAAGGTATATCGGAGCTAATAATAATAGACCATATACAAATCTGATATTTGAGTAGATTCTTAAAAACTTAAATACAAATCTTTTCTTTACCATTTTTAAACAAATTAACCCCTGGGGTCCTTGAGGGCAGACAAATGTTATGAAACTTCTTAATACATTTTTTCACCACATAAGATTAAACCCTGTAGAGAAGGGATTTAATTAATATTTATTAACCTACTTAAAAACCTTAATTCAGTTTGTCTCTTTTTTATGTAAATTCAAATCTAGCTAGATAGTTTAATAATTGAGCAATATTTAATGTTGGAGGGGTCTAACCTAGATGACAGTTAAGACACTGTACTTTCTCCACCAGTGATCATGAATTAAATATGAAAAATACTTTTCCAAGGGCTAGAAAAATGGTTAGTATAATTTGAAATTTTTATTACAACACCATAGAATTGCACCCTAATATAGGACTGTGGAAAATATGTGCATGCACACGCATGCCTGTTTAGGGAGGAGGTGTGATAGGCACAAAATCAATGAATCAGTCATAATTATTTCATAACAACTTACAAAAAAATCTCACAGTAGAGAGGGAAAATAAATGTAGAAATGTCTTGGCACATTTATCTTAAAATTCAAGCTAATGTTTGTGAATGAAAATGAAAATTAAATGCTTACATTTCGTTTTCCCATATTTCTTTCCCTTGGGAATTTAAAATTTCTTCTAGAATGTAAAACCAATGAAAAAAGGAATCAAGTTCTATTTAATATTTATTTTTAGCTAGGATTTTGGCAAAACCAGATGCCAGGAGTAATTTTACTGTTCTGAATACTAAACATTCAACAGATGGCTCCCCTTAGATTTTATCCAATCTGGAAATGCCCCAACAGGAAACAAAGATGGACTCCAGACCATCCCTTCTCTACAGAGTTTCAAATATACTTCCCACACATGTGTTATGAATAGAAAGGTAAGACTCATAAGCTCATTCTATAAAACAATGAGTTTAAGGACTGTACCGATATTTATTATGCAGATGAGTATCTCCCCAACAACAGTTTACATATCCGTTAGCAAGTGAAATATCAAGAAAATGAAAGATGAAAGACATTTTTAAATTCCTGCTTCTAGTTATTTCTGGGTGACAACTCTAAACTATATAGTGCCTTTACAAATTGAAAATTTAAATCCACCCCCACAACTCTCAAATGAAGTTACTTGGTTAAACAATAAAACCACAGAGATCTGGCCATTTCCACAGCATGAGGATTCATTCACTATAAGACCACAGATGAATTACAATGAGGCACAAAGAATAGTCATAAATTAGCTAACCCAAATACTAGATATTTTACATTCTGTGGAAGTGAAGTGTGTGTTTTCTGTTTTCTTCTCATTATAAACACAAATATATTTATGTATGGTAGTGAGTTGAATCAAAAGTAGTTCTGTTCAAATAGTCAAGCTAACATCAATTAAAAGACAACTCATTTTATTGCTAGTAGTAATAGTTGGCTCACTAGTTTGCTTCCATCATAAAAACATGTTTAATGGAACAATGTATGTAAATTTTGTACTTTTAGCATTTCCAAATTTCAGCCAATGGATTTACAGCAAAAGCAACATTAAACCAGAAGGTGGGGTTCTAATTCTATTTTTTAATCCTTTTCTTTCTGACCTTAGAGAATTCACTAAACTTTTCTAGGTCTCAATCCTCTAATGTGTAAAGCAACATTCCCTCCTACTCAGAGAACTGTCATATTTTTTAGGATTGCATGTTATAATGTGTAAAAAATACTTTATATAACAGGTATCAATACTCCTTCCAACTGGAGTGAATGTTCCTCTTAATTATAATTTTATTATGGTACATAGTTTATTTTCATTAATTTATTCAAGATTTATTTATTAAATATGTATTGGCCCTGACCCTATTCTACATGCTGGGGATTTAATGATGAACAAAACATATTTTCTATCCTCACAAAGCTTATAACCCATAAAGAATATAATTCATCCATGACAAAGATAGAAAAACAGGCAATTATAAAGCAGTAGTGTTTAGATGGTGAAGTATGCACAGAAGGAGCATTTTGTCAGGTCTTGAAATTGAAGGAAGGCTGAGAAGAAGTTGCAGCCAGACTGAGAATGGAAAGATGACCATGATGAAGGGAGAACTGGCTGGGGAGCGAATCTCAGGCAGGAGAGCTGTTCGTGCGTAGGCTCAGAGTCAGAGTGAGAGTGTATTCTTAAAGCACTGAAAGCGTGATATGGCTGGTAGAAAGCAAGTGGATAAAGGAACAATGAATGACCACACAGAAGTAGGGGGCACTGAAACAGTTTTGTAGCTACATCAAGGAGTTAGGACTTTGTTTTAAGAGCAGACGATTTCAAGACTGTGAGTGGCATAGCCAGTTCTTCAGTTTTAGAAGTCATTCTGAGAGCAATTGTGGGTAATGAGTTAGGTAGGCAAGAACATATAGATCAGAACACTGTTTAGAGATGGATGCAATAATTCTAGAAATCAGGATAATATATACTAGAGAAAAATGGAGAAATTGTAGCAATGAGAATGGCAGAATTAAAGTACATAGCATTTTCTTGGTTTATGAGTGAGACCAGGCACAAGAGCAAGGAAAGAATTAGTTATGAGTCAACTCGATAAATTATTCCAAGATGTCCAACTTAGACTTCCAGGTGGAAGGTGCTGTCAGTCACTGAGCTACGTGACTCAAGAAGAAATGTGGGTTTGGGTGATCATGTGTTCAGAGTACATGTGATGCTTGTTGCACACCTACGTGAAACACAAGATAGGGATTTGTACTAAAGGTAAAACTTTGGGAATCATTCATACACAATGGGAATTAGTGATGGAAGATTGATAGTTCACTGAAAGTGTACGGAGCAGAGGAGAAAAGTATGAAAGATATCATTATGAATAAAATCAACATGCAAAGAATAGACAGAGATAGAGCCCACAAAAATAACTGAGAAGAAATGGTCTGGTTATAGGTATGTGATTGGGAAGGTGCAATGTTATAGGATCTAAAATACAAGGAAATGTTCAACAGCATCACATCCTAAGAAGAGGTCCAGTAAAATGAAAATTGAGAAAGGTCCCTAGGAAAAAGGCAAGAGTGGAGTTTCAGAGGGAGAAAGCAGACTGATGACGGTTAAGTAGTGATTCAGAAGTGAGAAAATAAATTTACGAGTATAAACATCTCAGGAAGTCTGGCTGTAAAGGGAGAGAAAAGTACGGTTTCAGCACAGTTTCATTAGCTTTAGAAATATTTGGAATTGAAAAATGTAATTTTATTTGTTTGAGTGTGTGTGTTTAAGGTAGGAATATTTTTAACAGGTGTAAATGGTGATTTAGAAAGTAAGGAGAATGAGTGGTCAAAGAATTACTTGAGAGAATTCCTTGAAGAAAGTAAGGATAAAATCCATATCATAGTCAAGTGATAAAATTTAGAAAATAATAGAGCACCTCCTCAATTGTAATGAAGGTGGGGAGGGAAAATGAATGCAGAAGCAAAGTGTTTATAGATATGGTGTCAAGAACTTAAGGAAATTCAAATTTGTGACTTTCATTTATCTGAAAGTAGATAGAAAGGAATCCACTGAATTTACGGATGGAAGAGGGAGCTAGTACGAAAGTTTGGGCATTTGAAACAGCTCCTAAAAAGAAAGAGACAATAAAAGTGAAATATAGAAGGATTTGTATGTATTGAGAATCTAGTTGAGACTAAAAGAAAGGAAACAATAAAGTCACAATAAAATTAATTATTTTTGTTTGTTTGAACTTTTCTGGTAGTGCATAGATTCCTGGTGTACAAGTGAAAAAAGTAAGCACCTGAATAGATACGGGGTTCAGGTATTGACCAGAGGCTGTGGCAGAGGGCTCTTAACATGTTTAAATGTTTCCAGAGAAAAATGGAGTTGAAGTATTCCCAAGAACCTACTTGAAGTGATGGAACAAAATAACTAAACATGATAGGAAGAGAAGTGGTACCTGGAGAAAGCGGTAAGGGCACACTAATTGACCTAGACATGACTTCAAAAGCCTCCATTTAGAAGCAAGAACATACAATGATGTAAAGACAGTTTATTCAATAAATGGTGTTGGACTTTTTTCTTGGGAATATTGGACAGGTATATGTAAAAAAAGAAAGAAACTAGACCACCACAAACAAGAATAAACTGAAATGGCTGAAGGATTTAAATGTGAGAGTTGAAACCTTAACACTCCCAGAAGAAAACATAGGCAGTAAATTCTGACATATCTGTTAATAATATTTTTCTGATATATCTCTTCCTGTGAGGAAAACACAGGAAAAAAATAAACGAGACTATATCAAGCTAAAAACTTTTTTACAGCAAAAGAAACCATAAATAAAATGAAAAGAACACTTACCCAATGGGAGATATTTGCCAACGATACATCTGATAAGGGATTACT
The DNA here is from genome assembly GCA_004024845.1 of Tonatia bakeri. Lineage (NCBI taxonomy): Eukaryota > Metazoa > Chordata > Mammalia > Chiroptera > Phyllostomidae > Tonatia > Tonatia bakeri. The sequence continues at coordinate 45,541 of PVIA01002295.1, read as the reverse complement.
ATCCAAAATTTATAAAGAGATCAAACAAGTCAATACTAAAAAAAAAAAACAATTAAAAAATGGGCAGAGGACCTGAACAGATACTTCTCCAAAGATGCTCAACATTACTAATCATCAGAGAAATGCAAATTAAAAGCACAATCTTCTTTTTTAAAAATATTTTTTATTTCAATTGTTGTTGCAGTACATCATCACACCATCTTCTAATGGCTGCAAAGGGACACTTTCCAGATCTAGGGAACCTTAAGATACAGACTTCTTTTCACTTTCAGTGAGTGACACAAAATAACCAAACATTCAGAGCTTTGATCATATCAACAATAGCCAGTCCAGGTTTTATGATGCTGAAGGTGTATAAATTGAGCCACACTTTTAAATAAAAATATATAAAAATACAAATATATCTGGAACATGGCATTAAAAGTGGCTCAAGCAAGTGAGAGGATCTGTAGCTTAAAGCTCGTCAGTATCAAAGTTAACCCCTTCCTGCCACCACATCTGCTCCTTGAGGAGAACAGCTGATCTATATGAACGCATTGTGGCAACAGAAACTTGTCTGTATAAATGTGTGAGTTAAACTTAGAAAAATGCACAAATTTGGCCTTTGCCATTTTATTCACCAAGAAAGAAGTAATTTTTAACAAACAACATTTATTTACATAGCCCAGTTCCTAGGCAGGACTCAGGCAAAACTGTACATGCAGTTCCTGTGGTGTAGTTAAAGTAGATCTAAAAATGTCATCATCTCTAGACATTTCCCACTTCCTGAAGTGACAGTGTGTGAAACCTGACTACTAAAAGGCTCAATCCAAAGCAGGCATCACCTTTCTGCTGATGTGATGGAATCACTGGTGCACACCACTCCTTGTGAACTATTAGCAAATTATGAACTTACATCCCTCCATGGCTGTAGATCTGTTTAAAAAACACAGAGGATAGAGAAACATCTTTTTTCATATATACAATCAACAAAATCTAGAATGAAGGAATTAAAGGCTAAATTACCCAGGTTCTCCAACAAATAATTTTTTCAAAGGGAAGAGAGGGTACTTTTAGGCATCATAAGAGATTTAAGTGAAATACCAACTGTATAAAACACATGGGATTTGTTTGCATTCTAATTCAAACAAACTGCAAAAAAAAAAAAAAACAATAAAGGGCACTTGATCACTAACTTTGATGATGTTAAGAAATAATTAAATTTTAGGTCACTATTGGTATTTTGGCAAAGAAGAAAATATGTCATACTCTAGAGATACATTCTGAAGTGTTTAGAGATGAAAACAACCAACAATAAAATCAGTTCTTTGTGTTTTTTCCAGAGCTTCAAATGAACTATTGACTGTGCCATGTCCATTCTCTCACCTTCCTATGCTGTGTTGTATCCCCAGAAGACTGACCTTTCGGATCATGCATAGATACCTGGCCCTCTCTCCCTTGTCCTCTGCCTTCCACTTGAGCTTAGCTAACGAGAGGCACTGACAGGAGGGGAGAGGGCAGAGGAGTCAGGCCCAGCTATAGATGCCCTGGATTCCTCTCTATAAGGCCAAGGTTTGGCAGTGACTGTATTTCTCTACCCAAAACCAGAAGCCTTGCTAGGCAGCATTTCCCTCTTGCTATGGCACTCCAAGTTACAGGAACCACGCATTTCCTCAGATGTTCAGGGGCAACAGTGTCAACTTTCTTTCTCTCTCCTATATTTTGAATCTTTTTATTAAAGGTTTTTGAAATTACCCTATGTGCTAGGACTCATAATATGTTCTTTTTCTATGTATCTCCGGGATGACTGAGTTAATAGCTATGATCTGAAGAATCCAGACTCTCAGAACATTGCAAGACCACTGAAAGATGGGATAGGCACTAGAAAAATAAACTTTGCTGTGACCCTAAATGGCATAAGGGTGGCTTTATCCATTCTGATTTAAGAAACTTATTAGGTCACATCAGAAAGTATGTGAAATATGTTGACCTTTAAACTAGACCATATTAAAGGTTAACTGTTTTCAAGGAGAAAGCCTATTCCTACTATTTTGTCAAACAAAAAAAAAATGAATTTAATGAGAAATTCTATTCAACAGATGTGGCTAGAGTATACAATATATTAAGATTTATTTACCAAAGATAGCCATTTTTAAGGTTTTCACATATTCCTTTTTCAAGAGCTTTTCCTGTTTCTGATCACCCCATACCCAGAGGAAAATCTTGAAAGTGAATTATTAGACTTCGTTCTTTCACAAAACAGTACTGTGGGTTATAGATATTTGACCTCTGATCATATATTCAGCAGGTTTCAAGCTCTGAAACTAGTCATTACCCATTTGAATTTTAGGAATTTAGATCAGAAAATGCCTCAGCCTTAGTTTAGCCTCATCTCAGCTCTAGAAGGGTGATTTCTACTCATTCGTGTGAACTACTGCCAACTAATCTCAACATTTACTATCCTTTTTTCCCCTCAGTTTTTATTTTCATTTCTTAAGATCTGGCACAGGGGTGCTAGATTAAAGATTATAGAAGACTTACACCTCCCTGCCTCTCTTATCCTAAATGCAATCATAACTAAGTTTTGTCCAATGGGATGTAAGTAACAGTGATACACACATAAAACATCCAAGAAGGTCTCTAAAGTGGGGGAGCAGCTCTTTTTTCGTGATTTCCTCTTACCTGCTGACTGAAAAATAGGCTATAATGGTGAGAGTTCCCACAGCACTTGGACTATAAGAGGGTTTGAGGACAGCAGTAATAATCCTTGGTCTCTGAAATGATGGAGAACTAAGTTAACCCTAGAGGGACTTCCACCTTCTTCAACATGAGAGAAACTTCTATCTTGTTGAGACAACTTTTGTTTTGTTCTGTCACTGTTGCTTAATCACAACTTAATCTATTTAAAATTCCACCTTAAGACTCATCTTACAATAATGGGATTCCTGTTGTAATATGGTTTTTCAATCCATTATGGTTTGCTTGCTGCTTTGATATCATGTTATGTGCCCACCCTTATTTAAGCTTCTTTATAGGAAACGGGACTTGGATTTTAATATCCGAAAGTCAGCACAGAACTGCCTACGTGTCCATTTGGATCTCTTCACATTTGCTTGAATTCAGACTGTCTATTTGTGTTCTGATACCACTCTGAAAATCTTTCCCTTAGCGTTATTACTTGCCTACGATAGAATCTGACTTTCTTTGAACAGTCACTCTTCAAGACCCTTCTAAACTGTGATTTGCAACCCCATTTGTATGTAAATACACCAAGGGCATTAACACATTTTCTGCTCCAGTGTAAAATAAGATTTCTCTCTGCTGGCCCTCCTTTTCTGATAGGAGTAACATGAAAGTCAAATATTATAGGACATTTTCAAGGAATTAGAATTATCCAGTTGGGCTAAAGCATAAGCAGAGATTTGGAAATCACAGGTAAAAGGTTAGGACTCTAAGTGGGAGCCATAACATTGATGAAATATTTGCATTATGCTAAATTACATATGTAAACAGATGTATCATATATTGTTTTAAATATACACATGCATCATTTTCAAAATGCATTGCTCATTTTTGGAAGACAACTTTTCATACACACACACACACACACACACACACACACACAATGCATATAAAGCCATCATTCAGAAAATGTTTGAAAGAATTTCTGAATTCTGTAAACCCACTGGGAGGATATGCCTTTGAGACAGAGACAATAACCTTATCATTTTAATGAATTTCCATTTCAATAGCTCCCAAGTATCTAACTGACTTCAATCACTGGGTCCAGGGCACAGAAAGATTTCAAAGAAGGTTTCAGTAGAAGGTGAGGGAATTCTCAGAGTACAGTAGGAAAAAGAAAGTCAGAGAAAAAACAGTAGTTTTCTGGTCATGAGGATTTCTATTATATGATCAGGTATAACTGAATTTCATAATCTCCAGAAAGCTGACAAGTGCTAAAGGCTATTTTATTTTTACACTGGTATGTTTATTCTTTCTCTTTAGCAAACCAAACTTCTCAAGGGCAATCTTAATCTTATCTTTAAGATAAGATATGCTCAAAACATGTGTTAAATGAAATACAAGAGTTTGAAATCATCTGCCTACTTGCTTAGACAATCTTCAAACTGAAGTGTTTCTTTTATGTCTACCACCCCTATCTTATTTACTGAAAAGATTTGCATAGATTATGCTATTTAATCATTGGCCTCATGTTAATTCCTAAGAAAACAACTTGAGAATTCTTTTAATTATTATAAATTGCCAACAGACTTACAAAAGGAATAGATTCATAGTTGATTTTATAGAAGCTAAAAGAATTACCCAAAATACTTGAAACTACAAATGATGGGAATAATTAGTAAAGCCTCATCATGTCTGCAGTAAGCATCATATTCTTTGAAAGGAGATGGTAGAGGGTTTGTTTTGTTTTGTCTGCCTTTTTTCATTGATGGCAGTGGGTTTTTGTTTTAACATCATATTTAGCAAAATTAAAAGTTTATAACCTAAGATTAGAAAGAATATATATGTCTTTACATATATGCACACACACACATATATATACTTATACATATATATACTTATACATATATGCCATGCACATATATACATATATGTATATAGTATATATACATTTAAAGTATTTGTATATAGAAGAAAGAGGGTATATAAAGTGTATATATATATATTTTTATATATGTGTATATATACACTATATATACACATATAAACACCATTAAATTCAACAGTCTTTAAATTTGAAGCAGAATCCTGAGTTGGTCTTCTTCTCCAAGTCGCCTTAGATTTAATGAGTTCTCATCCGAATATATTTGCATCACTAACAGGATCTCATAAAGGGGGTACTCACATCTCTATGGATTTTGAAATACTTAGTTTATTTTCCCTTTCCTTCAAGCAGAACTCTTTTGTTCATATGTATTATAGTGAAGTTACAAACAACCAGACTTTTAAAATCAAATAATTTTGAAATAGTGAATGTATACTTGTATAGTACCACATTTCATTCATTTAATTTTCAATTAATCTAATTATTGATTATGCAGCATTTATTGTTTTACAATACACAGATCAGCTATATGAAGTCTACTGTAGGACTAAAAATTTGAGTATTGATATTCTTAATATGCTTAATATAACATAGCTTATTGGTTGTATCAGTTGTGCTTACTTTTGTTTTTTTATTCTTCCTTATTCTTCCTTTTTATTCTTTCTTTCCCTCCATTGTAATTTTTCCTAAAAATTTCTCTGAATGTATAAGATTATAAAATTATCAGATAAATCTAAAAGTGATCAACTGTTAGCTCATTCCAATAAGTTTGAGAAATATGTCATCATATTTAAGAAAAATATGCTTTTCATAATTTGCTATCGCTTATCAGTCTGACACTTTGTTTGTTATTATGATACTCAAGATGGAAGCTATCTCAACAGTTTTGGCAATGGTTATTATTTTACTTATTCTGAATTACTTCAAAATAAATGACTCAGAGATTATAATACTAATCCCTTGAACACTATCAATAAAATCTCATTCTGTAGGAGAATTTAGGAAAAAAATTGCTTGACAGTTTTTATTTTGAACTGAATGTATGCATTCCAGATGTTAAAGAATTATTAAAGCTTTTAAAAATACTTAATAATTTGGTTATAGTAGCATAATTTTATGTGGTCATAAAAACAAGCTCTTTTTTTTCTGTTAAGAAAAGTTCTGTAGAACTCAAGATTAAATTAGAGTCTTTGTTTATCATTGTGGTAATATGACAAGTTATGTGAGAATGCTGTCTTCCACTTATATATTGTTTATTTTAATACATTTTATATTATACAGTCTCTCAAATTTTCAAGTTTATTTAAAATGCTTGAATATCTGGGTTGGTTTGAATTTGTATGCTTACCAGCTACTGTCTTCAAATCCAAGTTTCAAACAGCTCCTGCTCACTAAATGATAACAGAGTCACACAATGTGGTAAATACACTGGTAAACATTTAAATTACTTTATATGCAAGGGTCAGAAAGAGAAAGAGATAAAGAAGGAGGAGCAGGAGGAGAAGGAAGGGAGGAAGGGAGGGAGGAAGATAGAAAGAAAGAGATCTGAAGACAAAATAGATGAGTTGCAGGGCATATTCCTGGATAGCAACTAGTCCAATTTAACATGCATGTATATATTTTAATATTTAACATATTTCTACCATGTGTATTGCATTTGCTTTGCACTTCTTTTAAATTTAGGCTGTATACTTAAAAGTGTTCGTACATTTCAAAACAGTAGCTGCCTGAATAAAAACAAATTTCTTGGAAATTCTACTTTAAAGGAAAAAATGAAAAATCACCTTTACCAAATAACGTCATTATAGATGTAATTTAAAGAGAATCTGGGCATTCCCAAGTGTCTGAGTTTGCCATCTTTATTTCTGATAACCATTGCGTTGGTCTTCACTGAATTTTATCAATTCTACTTTGACAATACAAATGTCTCGTCTCTAAAGAATGAATGGTATATATGTTATTCTTCAATACTGAATCCACTAATCTCCTAATCCACTATTATATAAGATGACAGAATACAGTTCTTCTGTTGAGTGACAACCAAATGTGGTCCTTCCTTAAAGCAAAAGTGATTGATGCTAATCTGTGTTACACAAACCCTCACTGAGGGAAGTGGCCTTCTAAAGAAATGTCTGCCTGGTATTCTATGTTGCATCTTGAGTTTGTTTTCTTCTGAAAACAGCGTGAGAAGAGTTACCTAGTATAGCCAGAATAGAAGTATTAGTAGTTTATAGGTAAAAATAATATTTTGTAGTCTCATCTCAAGTAGAATCACCAAGTGTAACACTGATTTCACATTACATTAATGCATTCTAAGAAATGACTAAAATTTTTGAACAAAACCTATCACTATAAACATAAAATTTCTTTTGGAAAATTTGAAGTTTGTTTTCTACACTATTCAATGGGATCTCAACTAAATAGGTACATAAGCATGCTATCATGCTATTGTTTTTCCCATCTGGGTTAGAAGGAAGACATGCCTTTCTGAGCGCAGCTGAGAAAAGTATCTTTTGGAGTCCCACCCCTGCCTTTCCCATCTGTTCAAGTTTATCCATGGAAGCTGTAACAAGCAGTACCCCCAGCTGCTGAGGTGGAGATGAGTTCGCCTATTACAAATGAGTGAAGCTCTTCACCCCACAGAACAAGAAGAGCTGACTGCACTGAAATGGGCAGACCCACCACCGATATGCTGCTGACAGCAGGAGCCCTTGCCACTAGTAAAGTACTTAGTGTCATGGCTGGTGCTGGCGCACAAAAATTTAGGAAAGGCTGAGAAAGCTCCAAGACACTCTACAGCATTTTTACTCAAATGATAATTTCCTCATTTTTATTCTCCTTCTTATCCCAGACAAAGTAGTAGAAGGCAGTCGTTCTGGACAGTGAATAGAATTTACTCTGTTTTTAAGCAGGCATATGGCCAGGAAGAAGGACCATTAAAAACAGTCTAACCTCTTCCTTGCATAACATTGCTTTACTGGACCAATATAAAGAACTGTTTCTCCTCCTCTGTTTTCAAATATTTTATAGCCATGGTATGCCACTGCATCCTGATGTCACACCAAGCCAAAGCATTTCATTCTTTTAGTTTTTCTTCCTAAATCAATACTTCCAACTCTTTCATCATTTTTTGTGGTTTTTCTCAGAAGCTCTTTTAACTTATCTAAATCTTTTTCAGAGCTGAGGTGCCCGGAACTCAATCATGAGGACAATCTCAATAACCACAAAGGAAGGGAGAAGGAAAGGGGAAAAATGCAGCTCTAACCCAGTCCAAGTCACTCTCCCAGCAACTGCAATTCCTGCACTAGGACCTGCTCTCCCTGCGTACAACACAAGGATTTTTCACATCACCTCAATACAAGTGGAGAGGACTAAGAACCAATTCCTAGCTTATGACAGGGTCTTTTCTGAGGCTTTTTAAATGAAGGCCCAAGTACATCTGTGTCTGATTTATTAGTCTGCAAAATTTTCAGGAAAAAATGTTTCCCGAGAGAGTGGTTCCTTCAATTCTTTCTAGGATTATCCAAGATGAATCTGTTCTCATGGTCTCTCTGTGAAAGCTAAAATCATAGCCAAATAGGGATTCCTTCTTAATTTTTCTCTTCAACCTTCACCTGGTCACTTTTACCAGGAAGTTATATTGTAGTAAGTGTCCTATTTATCAACTGATAAGATAGTCAGTGTAACATGTTCATCTCTTATAAATAACATGTAATATATTTTTAAAGTATATAGGGGTGGGCAAAAGTAGGTATACTGTGTCATTGTGACATTCTTTTGAATTAACAAAGCTATTGTATGAGGGATCCATGGATGGAGCCAAAGGGAGGTGGGACGAGGGTGGGAAGTGGGCATGGGTAGGGTGGGGGAAAGTGGTGGTGAGAAAATGGAGACAACTGTATTCAAACATCAATTTAAAAAAAGTAAAAAAAAAAAGCTACTGTAATAATAACAATCTTTGTGTCTTTTTCTCTGTTTTTAATTACTTTTTTATTTTTTGATTTTTTTAGAGAGAGAGGAATGGTTAGGGGGGAAGAGAGAGAGATTTGTTTTTCCATTTATATGCATTCATTTTTTGATTTTTATACGTTCCCTGATTGTGGATTAAACCCGTAACCCTGATGTATTGGGACAATTATCCAACCAACCGAGCTACCAGGACAGAGCACTGTATGTCTTTTTTAAATATGAACAATGGTAAACCTGCTTTTGCCCATCCCTATATATTACTTAATATTTTCCTTCTGGTTCATTCATCATTAACAAGTACTCATTAAGTTCTTCAGGTTTTTATTATCACTATTAGTCTTACTTCAAGTGAATATACTATTCCAACAGAAGCTTTTAAAAATATCGTATATACTTCAATCATGTAACAGTACTTGTATCTAAGCAGACTTGAACTCCATAAAGATTATAGGTGATATTGTGTTTTACCCAAATTTAAACATAGTGTAATCATTTAAGTTTGACTTTGCTTCTAACAGAAGAAAAATATCAAATTTATGTGTAAAAGTAAGAACTAATGAACAGAAACCTTAATTTATATAGTAAGAACTGTTACACATAAATGTGTTCCATAGTCTAATCATCTGTCATCAAATGAAAGACTGACAGTTATGAATAAGAACTCAGTTGGAGTTTATTACCCATTTACTGTTAACATGCACAGAGGAATACAAATATAATTGAGCTATCTTAATTGTTCCTTACTTTATGATAAGGAGCTGAAATGCAGTGGGGTTGATTCATCCATTAACTCTTATGAGTAATTTAACAAAATCTTGCTTTGTGTCATTGCAATAACACCCATCCATCTTTGTTTCAGAATATAATAAATTCCTAGAGTTCTCAAAATCATTTAAATCTTTTCTAGAGATATAAATCTCTAAAAACATCTATCTTCAAGTCAGTAATGTTGTATTCAGTATGATACAATTTGCAGCCCACCTAATCTGAGTCACAAATTGCCTGCTTTAGAGCCCCATTTAATTTATGTACTAAGTTGTCAATTACTGGGGTAATTATTTATATCCTACTTTTTGACTAGAAACAGTTACTACTCAATATAACCTTCTAAAATATCTCCAATCTTATCAACATTCAGAAAGGGCATAAAAGTGTTTTAAGTTTTTCCTTTTGGAAAAACAGACTTGGTTTTTCAATGAAGTTTAAGAAATAAAACAATACAAAAACCTTTTTGAAATCCACCATCTTCCCAGTAAAGAACAGAAGACAGTTATTATATATGTGTTAATATAATACGATTTCTGATCTGATAATTCCAATTGAGTGTGGATAAAGTTGATTGTTTTTGATGCTTCTCACTGGCTGCACAATAAAAGAGTAAAAAGCTACTAAGATCATGCAACCAAAATGCTCATAAAAAATTAATGGGCAGTATACTTTTTTTCAGTCACCAGGATACCTTTAAAGCTGTAATTAGTTTCTGTTTTCATATAGAATTAATTCTAGTCCTACCAAAAATATTCTTTCTCAGGTAGTCAAATGTCAGTTTCCTATAGAGTAACACCTCCCAGAGCAAAACTACAGAATGATAGGCCATTCACTACCAGACTACGATAGGTGCTATTCTAAAAATCATGCTATTCTTTTTTCCTCCACAGTTTGTTTAAACCAAAATAAAATCTAATCTAAACAAGAGCAACAGTTACAAGCATATGAATCTTGACCTCCTAATTCTCTTCTGAAATTCAATTTTCTCTGCTTTAGTTGAGACTCTTCCTTGGCCAATGTTCCTTCTGATATTTTTCCAAACTTGACTTCAGGTGATTCTAAATAAGATTGTCAAAAGATTGTCAATTACTAAGGCAATGTTCTTTATTATCTAGGAAAGTAAAACTATGTCTCTGTAAAGACAAATGTTCTTTAAATATAAAATTTATAAATTTTCCCTTAAAAGTTCCAAAGAAAAATATCCTATCTTGGCCATACTCTTTTAAAAAAGATATGTCACATTAGTCTGGAAATAAAATGAATAACTGATATTACAGACACAGTAAATACGAACTTCAACAATATACATTCATGCATTAAATATTTTTTTCCATTTAGGTTAGTGATTTAAAGGAAAATAGAATTGAACAATCATACAGTATAACAGAATTAGATATTTCGTTTTAAATGCATAGTTGAAAAGCAGAGAAAGAGTTAAACATCTCTGAATTAGATCTGTGCTCTCAGTGTTAGACATATAGAAAGAAACATGAAATACTGCTGTTCAAAGCAATTTTATATGACTTCTATTCAGGATCTAAGGTATGTAAGTCCAGGCATTTTATCTGAATTTCCTAAATAACATCTATAATGACACCATCTACTGTGAAGAACACCGTAATATTTTATATTCACTCTGATTTTACATTTTCCTTAATGTAAAAAAATATGAGCTCAGAAGTAAATGAATTAAAGTTTTACCACAAAGTGTATAATTAGAAAGGTCATATAATAATAACACATACATTTTAAAAAGTAATCTTCTTGCTTTATCACTTCAATAAGTTTAGGCTCAATTTATACATCAAAACATTGGCAAGTGACTCCCACCATTTTAATACTATTTTTATGCACTCAAATATACTATATGAATTTTATATAGCATTTATCACTTCTTTCTTAGATTATACACATAGTTGTACCCAATGTAGAACATTTTCGATACCATGAAAAATTACGAAAATAAATAAATAAAAAATCATATTATTCTGAAATAGTCACTATAAAATTCAGGGTTTTATTTTAGTATGTATAATACATAAACATGATAGAGAGATAGATGATCTGCTGGGTGTGTAGTTGGCATTACAGTTCTTTTTTTTTGATACAAAATATATCTACTTCTAATGACAGTAAAATTTCCCCCAAAACTTTATTTTAAACAACTGCATATTTACTTATGTTACCAATTATTTAACTCCTCTCTTAATTTTGATCATATGTTATGATCTTACAAACAAGAAATTGTATTGTAATGAAGATCCTTGCACATAAATTTGTATCTACCTCTGAAATTTCCTGAAATAGATTCTGGAAGGTGGAATGCATGGTCGTAGGGTAAGAATGTTTTTAAGACTGACACAATTTCTGAACTGCTTTCTAAAAGTGTGGTATTACTCTGTCACTCCCTCTCATAACAGTATTTGAGAGCTAAGGGCTTCAACTCTCCTCCATTAAAGAAGCTGTCCTGTGATGGATAATAATTGGGCTTCCTGGGGTTTTCTTTTGCCTTTAACTTAATTGCAAATAAGATATGGCATTTCTTCTCAAATATAGTGCTCTTTTGTATGTCTTAGGAATTTTAATGCTTGTGTTTAGCTTTTAGATGATTCATTTAGATAGGCTGAATATTTTCATGATTATTTGTATAAAAATGACATATTAAGATATTATCTCATTTATATATTTGTAAGAAATATTTCAACCAAGTTTTTAACTTGTTTACATACTTTTTTGTATATAGGCTTTTAGACATACAGATAATCATATAAATAAAAAATTTTCTTTCATATGGTTCTAATTGTTTTAATACTTAAAAGATTATTCTTCTACTTTGTGATCACATTTTAAAATATAACTCTTTAATCATTTTAATATTTATTCTGAAATATGAGGTAAAATAGACTTATTCATTTTTGTTGTTGCCTTTTCACAAATGGTAACCTTTTTCAACACCGTTCAATGAATAATGAATTCATCATTCTATAATGCACTGGGCACTTGTTTACTGAGATACCATGAGCTTAATATTGTAGGACATCGGATTTAGTGGTGAAAGAAAGTCTTTGCTTCCAAGGAATTTACATTTGGAGGGGAGAGAACAATAACAAATAATTATATAATGTAATGGCGTGTGTTCACAAATGCTTTGAAGAAAAAAACAAAAGCAGAGTAAAAGAATAGTGAAGGCTAAGCATGTGCTCATAGAGTAATGATATTTAAGAGAGGTAACAAAACACCTCTCTTGCCCTGGCTGGTGTAGCTCAGTGGATTGAGTGTGGGCTGTGAACCAGGCATCGCAGGTTCAATTCCCAGTCAGGGCACATGCCTAGGTTGCAGGCCATGTCCCCCAGCAACCGCACATTGATGTCTCTCTCTCTCTCTCTCTCTCTCTCTCTCTCTCTCTCTGTCCCTCCCTTCCCTCTCTAAAAATAAATAAAATCTTTTAAAAAAAAAAAAACACCTCTCTTATGAAAAGACAGTTGATCAGTGGTCTGTATTTGAATGAGTGCTTTGTAAATCATTTGTTGTTTGTAAAAGTCTTGTGTGTGGACGTTTATAAAGACATTATGTAAAGTTACAGTATTCTAGTGTATTGGATATGCTCCTGAAACTTTAAAGAATAGGTTATCACCTAAACAGTTCTGTTTATGTTGTTCATCATTCAAACTGACTAGTCATTGAAATATTCACTATGTTTCCAAATTCATTGCTGTCTGACATTATTTTACAAACTATTAGTCTAAAATATCCAACCCCAACTTCTTCCAAGCACAGCGGCTATTCATTTCTGCATTTTCTCCTGTGTTCTGGCAATTCCCACAGTGAAATCAACTCAGTTGATTTTATATCACCTAAATATTTATAGAATATTGTCTCCTGTATTTCTTGTTGACATCTTCCTGAGTATACACTTTATATCTACAAACTTATAACAAATTTTTTATAAGTTGGGGATATATTCTATATCTAGTAAACAGCACAAAAGTAATAATACCTCTTGAGTTGAAAAAGTTCATAAAGACACCAGAATAAAATAAGGGGTAAAAAATGAGTCATATAAACTAATGATAATTTTACTATGTGAAATACACTTGAAAAGTAAGAGACACTTTTATTTTTCTCTCAAAATTATAAGTTAAAATTTAATGTTATGATGACATTTTTATAGGAATTTTCAAGAGATATTCTTAGAGGAACAATTACGACCTTTTATAAGTATGCATGTGTTATTTCCAAATATTGATCTTTCTAACTCAATGACAAAAATATAACTAAATTTTAGTATAAATTTATAAGTTCTAAAGTTATTTCATAAAGTCTCAAATACATACCCAAATTACTTATTTGAAGTATCAATCTTAGTCATCAAAATTAATATACTGACTCTCTCTAAACCTGAACTGTATTCAAGACAAGATTTAATATATTTTCTCATAAAATACTAACATTATAGTAATTAACCACATTAACCACAGGCACATTTTTACATTCTGAATATAACTAAGAATAGTACAGAACCAGACAAACGGCTTGAGGATGTAATGCAAAAACTAGCTTTCTCAACGGTAATATACCTGCAATTCCCACACCCTGAAAATGTACTAATCAAGAGGTCTCATATCAATTTAAAATTTTCCATAGCCTAAATGGTTTTCTAATTGTAAGAATAATAAATTTTCATTTACATTGAAAGATAACCAGAAAATAATATAAACCACTATAATTTCTAGGTCTACAACTTAGCATTTTATAGCATGATATGAATCAGTATTTCCTCTTGGTGGATAAACATATCTACTAGTATTTTTTTTAGTTTATATCTGAGAACATTTTAAGTAGCCTGTCTTTTTTTAATTAAACATTTTATACTGTTATTTTTCATTATTAATTTGAAACATAATATAGACATAATATATGTAATTTCATTTTATAAAATATTCTGAAATTTTATAAAGCATTCATTTTTTAGAAAAGAAAGTGTGAAGAAATGATAGATATTACATTAACTGTAGTTAAAAAGCCTTAGAAATTCTGTGTCCTTTTGCTTAAACATAATATTAGTTAAAATGCATTTTATTTGTTTATTTTTAAAGATTTTATTTATTTTTAGATACAGGGGAAGGGAGGGAGAAAGAGGGGTAGTGAAACATCAATGTGTGGTTGCCTCTCGTGCACCCCCTACTGGGGACCTGGCGCACAACCCATGCATGTGCCCTGACTGGGAATCAAACCAGCAACACTTTGGTTTGCAGGCCCGTGCTTAATCCACTGAGCTATACCAGCCAGGGCATTAAAATGCATTTTAGAAAAAAACAATATATGAAAATATTTCTCTCACAAGTGGGTAGAAGAAACCTTTCTGAGCTAACTAAAATGATGAAAAAAGTGAATAAATATATTTGAGTGCATTAAAAATATATATAAGGCAAAAAACAACAAAAACAAAAAAATAAATGATAAAATATTTGCAACACAAGTAATAAGCAAATGTTAATATTCCTCATAATAAAGAGTTTCAATGAGTTGTAAGAAGAAAGCAAACAAACTTGATAGAAAAAAAAGAGTGAAGGAAAAAATAACACTTCACAGAATTTAAATTGATAATCAACATATAAAGAGATATTTCTTTTCATTTGTAATCAGAGCAATGCAAATTAAGACAACAATGAAATACATATAAAATTGACAAAATTAAAATGATTTACTATATTCAACATTGGTGTGTAGGTTGTGAAACAGTTACTACCATGAACTGTTTGCTGGGAGTATAAATTACTACATATTTTTTTTGAAAATCCATTTAACAGTATATAACTTGACTATTGAAACAGCCATCCTGCATTAGGGAATCTAGTCTACAGAAATTAATATATTACCTATATAAAACACATGTACAAGGATGATTATTATAGCTTAATTTATATTTGCAACAAATTAAGAAGTAAAATAACTAAATTTGAATATTAAATATAAGCAAATATTTATATAAATTTCACTATTCCAGTTTTATGGAACATTGTGTCATTATTAAGAAGAATTAGATAGAGCCACATCTTCTGGCCTAGAAGAATGCACATGATATGCTTTTTATTTCAGTTTTTATTGATTGATTTAGAGAAAGAGAGGAAGGGAGAAATAGAGAGATACATTGATTTGTTGTTGCATTTATTTATGGCTTCATTGATTGATTCTTGTATGTGCCCTGACCAGGGATTGAACCTGCAGCCTTGACATACTGAGACAATGCTCTAAACAACTGAGCTACCAGGCCAGGGCTTCATGGCATGTTTTCAAATGAGAAAAACAATTTGCACTGAAAAGTAATGAAAATACAAGTATAACTGCATTCTAAAAAGGCAGAAAATTGTACTTGAACAACAATTAAAAATAAAAATAATAGAGTCATGCAACAAACCCTAGTGTGTGTCCATGTAATTTTATATTTTTGTAAATTTGTATACATGTTTTATATGTTGGTAAGCACATAAGAACAATATGGGATATAGAATGGCACACACTAAATTATTAGCTTTGGTTTTGGGGGTGTCTGAAGAAAAGAAGAAAGGGTGGGGTGATTATAAGTTGCTTTTGCTTTATATATATATATCATCATTAATTCATTTAATTAATTTGGAAAAGATGGTGATATATTTTTTAAATTTTTTAATTCTCACCCAAGGGCATTTGTATTGACTTGAGAGAGAGAGAGAGAGATGGATGTGAGAGAGAAACGTGGACTGGCTGTCTCCTGTATGCACCCTGACTGGGGATGAGCCTGACACCGGGACTGAGCCTGGAACCTTCTGGTGCCTGGAATGACACTCCAACCAACTGAGCAACCCAGCCAGTGAAAAATGATAATAGTTTTTAAAGTTAAGACTGAATAGAGATAAAGTATATAAAAAGTAGCATATCATTAAAATACCTATGATTCTAGATATATATATAAGAGAAATGAAAGTATACATCCATAAAAATGTAAACGAGCATTCATAGCATCACTGTAACAGCCAAAAGGTGGAAACAACTAAACATCCATCAACTTGATGAATGGAAAGGTAAAATATGGCATATCAATACAATGGGGAAAAAAAAGGATGAAGTATTAATACATGCTATGACACGAAATAACCTTAAACATATATGCTAAGTGAAAGAAACCTCACAAAAACCACATAGTATATCATCTCATTACTATGAATTGTCCAGAAAAGGCATGTTTATAGAGATAGGAAACAGATTAGTGATCGGCTAGGGTTGAGAGAACTGGCAAGAGAAGGGTGGGAACTGCTAATAGAGAATTTCTTTTGATGGGGACAAAAACACTGTAAGGCTTAATTGTGCTGTTGGACTACCTTGTGTGTACACTAAAAAAAAATCATGTGTACACTTTAAATGGGTGAACTGGATGGTATACAAATGGTAGCTCAAAAAAGCTGAAAGAAATAACAAAATTTTTTAGAACTAGTAAAATGTTTCTTAACAAATTTTTTTAATCCTCACCCATGGACATGTTTATTGATTTTAAAGAGAGAGGAAGGCAGGAGATGAGAGAAACATTGATGTGTGAGAACAACATTGATCAGTTGCCTCCTGTATGCACCTTGACCAGGAAACGAAACCCCAAACCTAGGTATAATACATGTCCTGACTGGGAATAGAACCTGCAACCTTTTGGTGTATAGTACAATGCTGCAACCAACTGAGCCATCCAGCTAGGGCTAACATCAATTTTTATTTATTTATTTATTTTACTTTTTTAAAGATTTTATTTATTTATTTTTAGAGAGGGAAGGGAGGGAGAAAGAGAGAGAGAAACATCAATGTGCAGTTGCTGGGGGCTGTGGCCTGCAACCCAGGCATGTGCCTTGACTGGGAATCAAACCTGCGATGCTTTGGTTCGTAGCCTGCGCTCAATCCACTGAGCTATGCCAGCCAGGACTAATTTTTAAATATTATGTCATGAAACTAAATACTTACAATTTGGCATTAACAAAAATTAGGTAAATATATGTAAAATTTCCTGTTGATTAAAAATTTCCACTTAAAATAACAATATTTTATCTTCAATTTTAAATATTTTTTAGAAAAAATTTCTAAACTTTGTCATAAATCTACTTGATTTTTTGCAGTGTTTAATAAAGGCATGTCATATTTCTCCTGAAAATTGAGGTCGATAATACAAACATCATCTTTAATATTATTATATAATATAGTTTAAATGTGATATCAATGTAAATAATGGTTATAAGAAGTTTCCCCAAAGATTTTTCACTAATTTTCTTTAATAGTAAAGCTCATTAAATATATATCTAAATAAAAGTAAAAGAATAAATCACATTTAAGAGAAAACCTCAGTTCCCATCAATAATGTATCTGACTTTAAATGCTTATGTATTACTGTGAGATCAATTTTGACTACTCAAATGTCCTTACTCTCAATTTTTGATTCTTCTCTCTGTTTTATATAAGTTGGGTGGTCACACAATAAGGCAAATGTGATATAATACCCTAATTTTCAATCTGGGCAGGGCTGCTGATATTCTCTGATGTTGAAATTATTAAGAGTTTCACATCTACTTTTATTCTATGGGGGATTACAATTACTATATGAATATCCTTTTTCAGACTAGGAGTTTCCCAAACATGGTTTTCGTCAATGAATTCAGCCACTAACACTTTCAAATTAAACATCAAAATGGTTTCTTTGTGACAGATCAATTTTAGGGCTATTGTACAACAGCAAGAAAAAGTGGCTTTGTTTCTATGGTTTTATTCACATACTTTTGTCAAACTAGTAAAAGTTATTATTTAGTATTAGAAATATGTGATACTTTCTGTTCCAACCTTGTATTTGCAATGGCATGTGTTGCAAACTTCATACCCATACCAATATATTATTACATGTCAGATGCAATAAATATAAACCCTGCTACTTGCCCAAGTGAGCCCCTCCTAGGCACAGTGATCTTCAAATCCATTCTGTAAACCTGACTTCATCCCTGTAACTAACCATTCACCAATTTTGCAAAAAGTTTTTGTCAGTGTGTTATAATGGTAAAAGCTTGATTTTTCAAAATGCTCACCTGAGAAATATATTTATTGATTTCAGAGAGAGAGGGAGGGAGACAAAGAAAAAAATACATCAGTGTGAGAGAGAAACATTGCTGGACTGCCTCCATATGCATCCTGACCAGGATCAAACCCAAAACCTAGCTTTGTGCCCTGACTGGGATGGAACCTTTTTGGCATATGGGTCAGCACTGCAACCAACTGAACCACCCAGCCAGGACAAGAGCTTGAAGTCTGAAGTCAGAGAACTTATTTTAGTTCTGGCTCAACAGTCTATTGAGCATTTACTTGGTTAGTTAACCTTTTCAAATCTGTTTCCTCACTACTAAAATGGTAAAGATAGTATCTTCTTTACTGTTCTGCAAGGGGGTTAAATTAGTCACTAATTTTTTTTAAAGTCCAGTATAGTACCATTACAAAGAAAATCACTCAATAATAATTAATTATTTTTCTTAACTTCTCAGCCACAGGTTCCACCTTAATCAAAGACCTTGGCATTTTGCTTGGCTTTTACTCTATGCCACATGCTACTGCCAGTCCTAACTTTCTAAAATACACCTCAGACATTCACTGCTCCAAAGTCTCCAATGCTGGTTGTGGGGTTCACCTGCCAAATACACTTGAAATGGTTAGCTTGATCTTTAAGTTTCTTCTTAATTTGGTTTCATTTTCCTTCTATTTAAGTAAAACATGCATATTTGAAATTACTGGTTCTCCTTAAATTTGCCATTTTTCTAATGTCTTTAAAAAACACAGGAATATTAACTTTTAATTTGCTTTTCTCTGATTCCATGATCTGATGAATCCATAAAATTGAATTTTACAATTTTCTTTTCCATTAAACAGTATAATCACATTTTCCTTTTTCTAATCCTCACTGCTATTCAGATTTCAATTTTACCTACTTTGTAATACTTTTCCTATTCTAACTAGAATACTTTTCCTATTCTAACTAGAAGCCATGTCTCTCTTTCTCTAACCTCTAAAAGGTTTGTTTTTATAGCTATAGAGTAATTAACTTTATTTTTGTTAAATGTTCTGAAGTTTTTCTGTGATTTCTCTTTTGTGTGTGTGTGTTAAGTGTGCTTTCTACAACGCACAACACACGTGCAAAAAGTACCTTTTGTCTCTACGACCATCTGGGAAATTCAGCTTGCTTCTCTTTTGTCCATTGCCTCTCAATTCAATCAGCCAACAGAGTTTTATTGTATCTCAGGTAATGCATGTTTCTGAACAGTCAAGAAAAGAACATTCTATTGTGTTCACTTTATAAAATGGAAAAGATTTTTGTCAAATAACTTTGAAACAATGAAAAGGCAATTTGCAGTGCTTCACTTAAACAAGAAACGTAATTTATTCCAAAGCCTCAATCTCAAAGCATGTTCATCCAGCTCATTTTATGTTAATGGCATTTAATTTAGTTTTTGGTTTTTGAGCATTTATTTTTGAAAATCTATGAGCATAGTGTCAGGAGTTATTAAATAAAAAGTGCAACTGATACTGAAACTCACCCCTTATAAATGAGCCAAATATTTTTACACAAGCTCATTCCATACTTGTTTTTATATTGTTGTCATCTAGATTTACATGTTCACATGCCAATTGTACATAAAGGTCAATATATGTAATAAAGATAAAAACAAAAATTACACTTGTGTAACCTAACTGGGGTTGGCTTATTGGTTCAATTCAGACCTAGGTTTATTCTCCTTTTCAAGTTGTAAAAAAGAATATGTGTGTGTGTGTATTATAAACATATGTATATATTTATATGCATACATATGTGTGTGTATGTATACATATTATGTGTGTTTACATACATATAAGAAAGGGAGATATGGCTTCTAGTTAGAATAAGAAAAGTATTACAAAGTAGATAAAAATTGAAATCTGAACAGTCGTGAGGACTAGAACAAGTATACACACACACACACACACAGAGATACATTTATCACAAGTACAGATTTATTTTCTACAACTTTCCAGCTTTCAATTAATGATAACTTTAAAATTCTACCTCCTCTGAATTTACATACTTGCTGACTTCCTTTGGACCTAGGGTCTTGTGCGCCCGCACTTGCACTAGATTCCATGTCACTGCACCATGCACATCCTGCCACTCCAGCTACACCACGTCATCAGTTCCAGAGCAAGAGTTACTGAGCAGTTACTCTGCAGAGGGAACTGCCAGGCGTGGTAGAAGGAGGCAAAGTAGATATAAATGTATAGTCTCAAGCAGCTTTTAAATTCAGTTGGTGGGGGGGTGCAAAACAATCAAACCAACAAACGTGAACTTTCCTGAAGATTAATTATAATACAGTGAAATCAAATCAACATGGTACAGGGTCAAGTAACAACAAGAACCAATAGAGTCTTTCCTTGACCAAAATTTATTTGGGCTTCTCTGAACTCTCTTTAAACTAGGCCCTGACTTTTGAGCTTCCATGTTCATCTCTGCCTTTTCCAATTTTAGCAAGAATCCTATTAGGTCAGTTAAACCAGAATCCCCCACCTTTGAAGTCCGACCATCCTCAATATCTGATGGATTCCTCACCTCCCACTGTCCCCCGGGTGATGTCTAATCACCCTGGCCTGCTTTCAGCAAGAATCCTGTTAGGTCAAATAACCAAAATCCCATTACCCCTGATGTTTTCTTTCAGTAATTTAATATCCACTGACTTCCACTCTGCTCCTTGGCTATAAAGCCCCACTTTTCTTTGCTGTATTTGGTGTTGATACTATTGCTAATATATGTCTTCTACTACAAAACCCCATGTGTCAGGGCCCTTGAATAAAGTCTACCTTGCTTCCCTTAACAAGTCTCAAAAATAGTTTTTCATTAAGAGTGTTAGTGAAATGTGAAATAAAGAACTGGCTATATTAAAGAAAAGGTTAATTTCTTTGAATTTCAGTAATAAGACTAGGAAGTAATGAAATAAATTAACAAAAATGTTGTGACTTTCTGTGGAAGGAAGAGAAAGGTGGCTGTTCAGAGGGATGTGGTCTATAAAAGGCAGCAGGGAGGAACATGGACACTGAAATATAGGACCTAACGCATTGATTTAGTTGAAGCAGAGAGTTCAGAAGACTAAAGATACTGAATTAATGGGTGGTGCATATTGAATGCTTGTCTAATAAGGTCCATGTATTAAATTATCACTCACTACTGTGTGCAATTTGTGATTATTTAAGGAAACCATAACATTTTATGTTAATCGACACAACACATCCTTCTTCTGAACACAAATTCATAAGAATTTTTAAGCTCAAGTCACTCTAATTGGGAATATGTGATCAGCTGATGGTGATGGAGCCTGAGACAAAAGGTCACTCTCCATAGAATGTCTGCCCATGCCTCTACATGTGGCCTCCATAGACAGACAGACGCAACCTGATGGTGTTCTGTGTTTAGTGACCAGAGAATCCCACCAAACAGTCTCTCAGATATTTGAATGAGAGAACCATATCCAGAGGCTTGAAAAGTGTTGTGAAATAGAAATTGATAATCATAGACAAAAAACAAAAGTCCAGGAGGCAGCCAAGAAAGTAAACATTCCATACTTGGTATGACTGATGGAGGCAGGCAGAGGGACCGAGTCATAAGGATGGAACATTAGGAGAGGGGCTGCGGAGCCGTGAGAGGGCCTCTGGCATCCAGACAACTGCAAGCTTCTACTGAAGCTAGGCCATGCCAAGGCTGCAAAAGTTCCCTACACTGTCTTAGTAGGTTAATGCAAGCTCAAAATGATCTTAAACATTATAATAATCCTAAAACACGGAAAAAATGGAAAGTACAAACCATTTTATTTTTCTTCAAAATAACCACGTAGGATCATTTGTCATTTTGTTACACTGTATCATTCTTTTCCTTCCATTCTCTGTTCCTTCTCTTTTCTCTTTGGCATTATATTGGCTGCGTTTGGAACGACTACTCAGGTTTACCATTACTTGCATCCCCTCCTCTCTAATGTAGAATATTTCTTATTTTTATGTTCTGCAGTATGGCCAAGAGGCCAAATTAAGTACCTACTGCCATCAGATCGCCACTCCTGATTGCCTGGGTGGGTGTCACAGAACTTCCACACGGCTCCCAGTGGCTCCATCCCACCTGATATACCTACTTAGAAACTCTCCAGTGGAGAAGAAAATATTGCAAAACATATTGAAAGTCACCGAACAAATGGGGGTGTTAAGCCCAGGGGGCTGGACCAGAGGAACAGAACACTGCAGAGCTAATCAGGAAACTACACAACCTGGACACAGAGACAGCTGAGTCTGTAGTAACAGAGGAACTGCACAATGAATACTTCTGATGCCTTCCACTGTTTCAAATTGGTCTTGCCGGGGCTTCCTGAAAGGGAACAAACACTGTTCTGGGTGTGAGCAGGTGTGATTGAAAGCCCCAGCTGTGTTATTAGTTGCTTGTGTAATCTTGGGCAAAGAAACAGAGCAGCCCCTAGAGCCCCACTAGGACATAATACTGACCCACCTCACATATATAATGTCCATGGAATAATGTAAGTGAATCATCAGAAGTATAAAATTATACTTTTTATTTCTAAGAGTTTTTACACATTTTTTAATAAACTGCATGTTAAAGCCTAAAGAGTTTATCTACAGAGATATAAATATCTATGGTGTCCCTGGTAGTTTCTGGATCCAAACAAAATAATTTGAAAATGGGTCACATTTACCAAGATTAGAAATTGACATTCATTCCCTTAGACACAATAAAATACTTTTAGTAAAAATAAAAAACATTTCTAAATAAGTAGTAAGTGTGATATATTACTAGTGATGTTAACCAGCACATATTTTGCATATGAAAGTACTTATCAGATTAAAAAGTCAAACAAAATCAGAAATGTTTTCATGAACGGGCCATAGGCCATTATTTCAAAGATACAGTCATAATATTCATATTTAAGAGATATACTCTGATAATAAAAAAGTGTTTTTTCCTTCCAGTATTTTAGAAAGATTTAAAGACAAGCAAGTGCCCATGAATGGCTCCTCCCCTCTCTGCCCTCCTCACACACTACTAGCAATGCCCTCGCTGTCTTTCTATATGTCCTGAGAGAAGACCTCATGCATTTGCTCTCTGCTGAAGATGGAAGGAAGGGATAACTTCTATGTGCCCACATGAACAATTATCCCTAAGATGTTCTAATGAAAGTGATGATAGCAACTGAGGCAGCTGCTTACTCATCTTTATAACATCAATAAATCCCAGGGCTATAATCATTGACATGCATGACAGAGGAAAAAGTAATGATTGCAAATTATCATTTAGAACAGAATAATGAAATAAGGGCACCCATATTATATCCATCAGAGTCATTTTTTTATTTAAGAAAGTATAAATTTCCTTTCTAATCTTTTCAATGATTCTGATTTCACAGGAACTGATTATGGTGGATTCTAACAAAGGAGAAAATGCAACCATTGATTGATAATATGGAGTTCAGGAAGAGATAATCATCGCCATTAGTTTCACAATAAAATGGCCACCATTTCTCAAAGATGTGAAGGTGGTAATCATTTCAGAAAAAATAGCAACAAAAGTGACAATCACAGGGTGAAAGAGTCCTTAGGAAACGACAATATAAAATGTGAGCATTGCTGAAAGCTACTGATTAGCTGCAGAAGCAGAGTGAAAACATAAAGAGAAAATACGAAGTGGAAAGAAAAGTACCGACACTATCGATACCTGTTGAGGTTAACATCTAACAATTTGTCAAATCAAAAATAAATAAATAAATAAAACCCACTCACACCACTGTGGCAGCTGTATCACTCACGGATTACATATGAGCTATGAGATGACTCAGTATGAAGGAGTTGGTTGTGAGCATGAACTTCCAACCCTGCTCGACTATTTACTAGCTGTGTGATCTTGGAAAGTGCCTTACTTTCCTCACCTGAAACCTGGTGGGGTAGAGGAAGATCAATACCTCATTTGCTGGGTTTTTATGAGGGTGAAGTAAAAGATTCCTATGGTAAGCACTCAATAAATGTCAGCTTTTAATATATAATGAACTCAAAATAACCGCAACACAAATATGACCAGACAGGTATCCCAATGAGTGCTATTCTTCATAGTCATCTACAGAGGACACAGCTCTGTCATTTCTGATAGTATTTTTAGAATCTCTTTTTAGGAGCTAGTTACTGTACAACCTCATGAAATACTGAGGGTTTAACAGATATTTCAAAATTTTGTAGACCAATTGATTCTACAGTCATTCTACTTTCTTGAATTTTTGAAGAGATACTTTGAGACCAAAACAGAGTAAAGTAAATTGCTTTGGTCCCACTGTTGTTTTCCCACCCTAAGCTGCTGTTTGGAGGGAAAGGTAGGAGGTTGGAGGCAGAAGCTAAGGATGTTTGACTCTTCTGCACACTGGGATCTTCGCAGCCAACACGCCAGAACAGGTCACTGTTTCTCTCTCTCTCACCACTGCATCAGGCGCCTTTTATGTTCATAAAATCTCTATTTCTCTCTCTTACATTCTTTTGATGGAGAAAAATATCAGAAGTTACTCGAAGTACCTGTTTACTAAATCGATCAAGGTGTTTAATTGTTTTAAAAAGTTTTGCAGCACAAAATATCTCTTTGTTCAAAGGTATGAGCATAATTTTAACATATACTTTAAATATCATTGTGACAGGTTAACACATCCTTTGCACTTATCTGGCATGTTTTAGGCCCTCTGTAAATGGATATGACAACTCTGAAAGGCATGAATAGATCTCAGTATCTTTCTGGGTTGAGCGCATTTTTATATATAAGCAGGCCGCCTGCCTGTTTCCAAACCAGCCTGTATTTAGGGCTGGCTCAGCCACAGTGCAGCCTCCAATGTCAGGAAAAGCAATAATATGTGGACGGGACATGTCTTTTGGTTAGTGTAAATCACATTTTTGAACATTCAAGAACTCCACTTTGCTTGTTGCTCTTATTCTCAATGCCTGGTTATTGAGAGACTACAAACTAGAGAATAAATGATAGCAAACCCTATGTTCATAGTTCCTTTTCTCTCTCATCCTAAAAACTCATCCTTGGATACCTTGACATGTCTGTTTCTGGTGTGGTTTTTGTTTGTTGTTAGCATTCTTCCTTTAGGTATTCCCAAAATGCAGGTTGAAATTATACTGGATATGGAGTCACAAGTAATAAGAGGTAGTGGTATCCGTGATTTCTTAGAATTTTTTCCCTAAATCTAGTCTCAATAATACTTTACAGCATTTTCATGCTACAAGTAGTAAAGTAAATTGAATCCTCAGATAATTCCTTAGTGGCACTAAATCAACTCTTTCAAACTATGTTTCAAATCTTCCAAAAAATGTACGGGGTTTTGACTTTCTATCTTTGCAGTTGAGGGTACCCAAACCAGCACACAAATAACTATTGCAAAGTGAGTGGGGAACTCGTTATGCTAAGTTTATTACAGGACCCCAGGATAGTACATGAGAATGAACACTACGGAAGGTGGATATAACCTTTAGAGTATGTGCCTGGTCTAACTTAAAACTTTTTTCTTACCCCTTAGTTCTTTCCTTTCACTGACAAGCATCTGAAACCAGTGATCTACAATTTGTTGCTTCATTTTTCACATCCATTCAATGTTTTAACCCCCTGAAACCTGGTTTCTGACCAAATCAATCCCCTGACTCTACTCTCTCAAAGGTCAGTAATAGCCTCCTTATTGTCAAATGCAATGGCCTTTACTCCAATCTCATTTCTCTTCATCTTTCTGCTATATTTGACACATATTTTCTTTATCCTTGAATTACTTTCCTCTCTCTACCCAACCGCATTTTTGTGTGTATGGCACTACAAATCCTGATTCTCCCATCAACTTAACATATCTTGCTTTGTTGTAAGATTTCTGTCTTATTTTCCATATAACTATTTGCATTCCTCAAACTCAGTCCTACATCCTTTATTCTTCTTGATTTGTATGCCCTCCCCAGTACTGCACATTTTATGTCTCTTCAGATTTCAATGCCCTTCTTGTGCTGCTGACTCTCAAATCTACTGTGGAGGAAGAATAAACTTTCCTATGTTCTCAGGTACTTCTGGATAGTCTAAATAATCAAATAGAGATGAAACAGATTAGCAAGGGAAAATAAGCAAATATAAGACATATGCTATATGGGAACCCCACATACATGAAAGAGTCAGAGACCCCACATACAAGAGAGCTTCAGAGATACAAAGAGGAACTGAGGAATAGAAGTCATCCTGAGACAGGGATGAGGTAATGCACCTGGGGACTTCAAAGGGTCATTGTGCGATCATAAGAAGAACAGACAGTAAGTAGAATTTTGTTCTTCCCTATTGATAGGTCAAAAGAAGTTATCTATGTAATTTGTTATTATGGGCAAGGCCCCTGATTCAAGTTCTCCTAGGTAGTTAAAGGGAGGAGCAGAAGTTTCTTTTAAGCCTGTGGCTAAAGCTGCCTTTAACTCAAAACAGTCTGCATACCACTGAGGCACACCATGGTGTTGACTCATTCTGGACCCCCGACACTACAATGGTCAGGCTTCATCAACTGACAGCGTCATGGCATGGAAACTTCATCTCTGTAATGTGACTGTTTCCTTAATTTAAACTATCCTTGTGCATGACTCACTTTCTTCCTTTTAATGAGCTCCTTGCACCTCCGTACATACTGTACATCCACTCCCTTCCTTAATCATTAAGCCCCCAAAACATCGGGTTTCATTCAGCATCAAACTGTCTTGAGAATAAAGCTTTGGGTTTGCTTTATTACAGGAGCAGAATTTGGGTCAAACTAAAAATAACACCTTTTTGTCTGTTTGTTTTTAGTTTTAATCCTCACTTACAGATATGTTTATTGATTTGAGAGAGAAAGAAATGGAGAGAGAGAGGGGTGAGTGGGGCAGAGAGAGAGAGAGAGCGAAACATTGATGTGAGAGAAAAATATCGATTGGTTGCCTCCCATATATGCCCTGACTGGGGATAAAACCTACAACCCTTTTGGTATACAGACGAGGCTCCAACCAAATGAGCAACCTGACCAGATAACACCTTGGCCTCATGAAAGAAGAATGACCCTACAGACCACACGCTCATGAAATCAGACAAAGAGACACCATGGCTGATATCAGGACCTGATACATTGATCAACTACTCCCTACCTTGGCCCCAACCAATCACTAGAGCCCACGGCCCCAACTTCATTAGTCACTATAATTAATGACTTCCCCCTGTATAACTGATCACCAGGAAACCATGGGAGCCAGGTCTTAGAGTTTCACTCACCTGTGTCTCCAGGCTTGGTGTCATTTCCTTAAATAAATCTTTACTTTCTTCGCTATAAAGTCCTGTTTGCATTTTATTGGGTTTTGATGCATGCAAGCAAACAAACCCTCTTTAGTTCAGTAACAACAGGAAGTATTTTGATTTTCATTCCTTTACTTATCCTTCTCCAGCCAAGAAAACCCTGAGACAGCGATTCATTCATGCCATAGACATCTCTCTTGCTTTTGACAGTGACCACTTAAGAGGCTATTTAATCCTGCCCTGGATTCTCTCCCTTATAGAAAAAGCTACATGTGTGTGCTTCTGATCCTAGGAGTCTTATGTCCATTATTTTCACACACCGACTGACCTGATCATTCAGTCCAATTCTACCTTTCAAGACTTTTTTTCTTTTTACTTTCCTTTTCTCTTTTTGAACACTGACTTAGACCTTGTTGTGTTTTGAAATCCAGGAGATCTCCATTCGCAGACCCCTGGTCTCTAGACTTGGCCTCAACACAACCCAGTATCCTCTCCTTTTGGACAGACATGCAGGCAGTGTTAAGAAGCCCTCAAGAGAGAGAAAATAAAGTGAAGGATTAATACCCCTTGTTACTTAATGACCTTTGATACTGTCTCTCCAACTTGGAATACTGTCAGATTCAACACCCTTTCAGTAAGATATTCTTATGTAAATCAGATTTACCCCTCAAAGAAAAGCTGTGCTCCCTCTCATATTCCAATGCACCCTCCTCCTCATGTGCTTTCCCACAATTTCTTCTCCACCTGAGCATTCTGCATCCTGCCTACCTTGCTCCTTTACCAAAAGGTGCTAGTATCCACCCAACCTTTTGAAATTTCATGACCAAGTCAGATTCTCTTATTCTTTGGATCTTGAAATCAGGAGTCTGAGATGCCAGTCAGCATTTGCTAGGCACATAAACTGAGAATATAAAGACTTAGGAGTTTGGATGTCAGTAGTAATCTTCCATGATGTACAATAAAGTAAACAAAGCTGATCCCAGGTAAAAAGAGAGACTGACACAGATGGACAGAGAAAGTCCTGGTGGGGGAGTCGGTGGTTCTAGGAAAAAAGAGAAATACAGCAAGGCCCCTTTGGATCTTAGCTCTTGATGCCCAAGTGTAACTCCTGATCTACTAAGGCCTTGTCGGCCTCCTCTCGGTAGGGGCTGCATTCTGCTGAAGGCAGCTGAATGGGTTTCTGTTAGTTGCTTCCATTAGTCCCAACCAAGACACTGACTAGGTCATATTTTACCTTGTGTGTGAAGTCTTTCTGGGTTATTCCTTATTGATTCATGAGTCTCAGAAATCCCACTGCAAAGAGACTTTGAGCCACAAAAGCCTGTACTACTCATACAGGGCTATGCATGGTCTCTGTCTGTTGGTCACATTTCACCACCAAGATTGTAAGCCCTTGTGATCTGCCTCAGAGGGTCACTTTTATTTTATTTACCGACACACACAGCATAGCAGCATAGTACTACCAAACACTTGGTGTTCCATAATGGCTTTTAATTACCACTGTGTACATTCTGATCTATGAAATAGAAATGTTATATAAATTTTGCATAGAGAAACATGTATAAACATATAAACTTGTTGACTTCTAAAACAGAGGAGATGTTGTGCAAATAAATTTGAATGTTCCCAAACTCACATGAAATAACTAGAAAAGCACCTAATAATGCATTGTTTATGTTTCTTAGGACGGCCTTACTAAGTTCTTTTTATTTTAAATGGAATATGAAAATACTTATATCAACCAGTAGACATTCTTTTTTTGTCAGACTGTAAAGGATCTTTAAAAAACTGCTGTCTAGGAGTGTTTTCAAACAATGAAATAAAGAAAAAAAGAATGCTATGTGAATAACTACAAAGAAGTTAACAACTTCCCTTTTGGAAAAAAATGAATAAAAAGTAAAAAAAGCTGTTGGAGAGCAAAGCACCCTACTCTTCCCCCCACCCCCACAGAAATGAGGAGGCAAAGCTCTGCCCTAGTTTGCCGTCCTTGGCCTCAGGGTACAAAAAGGGGAGGGATTTCCCAGAGAGCTGCGAATAAAAACTGTAACCTCAGTCAAGTACTTCAAAATGCCTAAGGGTAAGGATTCCAACATAATTCCCTCAAATTTAAACAACAATTTAAGAATAAAGCCAAAAGACTTTAGAAAGATAATAAAAAAGAAGCCCTTTAACCATGTAGTAGTAAATTTCCTCACTCACACAGAAAAAACTAAATAGGCTGGCTCCTTCAATCTGCTTATACAACAGAGATGTCACTCAGGGACCTGGAGGACTGACTTCTTGGAGATAGAAACTGTATCAAGACCTCTCCATTGCCCCTTCCCCTTAATCCTTGAACTTCAACATTTGAAGTAGTTGCTTAACTAACTAATTTCAATTTAAAGCTGTCTGTAATATCAAATACAAGTGAAAAAGAGGCTTAATTCTCCCTATTGAAAATAGCAGAAGAGACTTCTCATTCTCGTTTGTTAGAATATTTTTATTAGCAAACTTGTATTTTAAGTTCTTTTATCTCTTTGAAATCTATGCAACTCTTTTAAAAAACTAGATAATCTTCTTTCCAGTTTTACAACTCAGCGATGTCTTTCTCAAGGATTGAGGATCAACTTTTTAAAATAATCATTTTATTTATTTATTATTAGGGAGGGGAAGGGAGGGAAACATCAATGTGTGGTTGCCTCTCATGCATTCCCCCACTGGGGACCTGACCCAGCAACCTAACCATGCGCCCTAGACTGGGAATCGAACGAGCGACCCTTTGATTCACAGGCTGGCACTCAATCCACTGAGCCACACCAGCTAGGGCTCAAGGACCAACTTTTTGAAATGAAATGAAAAAAATGGCACCCCATCTCCTATTTTCTGTGGGTGGGTAAGAGTTTAACTTCAATGGGTGCCTAGTTCCAAAACTACCTTTTGTCATAGAGAAACATTTATTTGTCTTTGGATAAGCCAACTAGCTAACACGAATGGTCACCCAATTACCAAATGATTTTAAGAGAAGCTATATGCAGCAAATAGTGTTATCAATCCTCTTATTTAAGGATTAGTTATTGTTTATCTTGACAACACGTATGAATGACTGTGTATAAAAAGACAAAATTTCTTTCTCTTTGCAATCACTTGGCACATTGTCTGTCATGCACATCATATTCTGGATCAATGCTTATTCAGCAATAAAACTGTTTTCTTTCCCTTCTGCCTTTGTGATGTTAAAGTAATTAAACAAAGAAGGCGTTACACTGAGTTGGCTCTAATGCCTTAATAACATTCCACACCTAAACCAAGCCAAAGCACAGGAATCCAAGGACATGAAACTTAAGAACAACCAATCACAAACAGCCAACCAAGCTTTCCCAAATAAAGCAACCAGTTAAGCTACAGCCAATCAGATCATTTCCTTGCTTGCTTTTCTATCTTCTCCATAAAAACCTATGCCCTAACTCCTTTTGGTGGAGTGCTACTAACCAGTTTTAGTTTGGTGTTGCCTGATTTGGATGGATATATGCTAAATAAGCTCCTGAAAATTTTAATGAGCTCTAGTTTTTCTTTTAACAGTTTAGAGTTTTGGGGGGTAAGGAAAAGATTTTGTTTTTAATTCTATTTCCCTAACACCAGCTCGTGGTTTCTGGAATACCAATTTCTCCTTCCTTTGTGCCAGTTCCTTCTTAGTTTCCTTGGTTGAATTCTCTTTCCTTCCTTATAATGGACCAGATTTTTCAAGGTCTGGTCCCTTTCTAACTTTCCCAATCTAGTCCTTGTCATTTGAGGCTCTACCAATCCATACCCAGTCAGCCCTTGAACACTCTGCAATATAACATGACTAGTTAGTTTTGATTTTTTGCCTTTAAGTTGATTTTTTTGTTTTGTTTTCTGGCTGGATTCATCTTCTCCTCTGGTATGATCTCCTGTGTTAAACTTTTCCTCACCAGACTCTGGAAACAGTTACTTATTCCCTTCGTTGCAAACTCTGCTCTGATTCATGCTACCAAGGCAATCTTCTAATTGTAACTGTATACAGTGCAGATTTGCTGAAAGGAGAACATACAGCAGTCTGCTCCAGAATTTCTGTTCATGTGACAGTGATTCCTCATTATAATATTGGCTGGCATTGTTTTGCCATAGTTTCTATATTTTTAATTTTAGTCCTTTTATTTATTGATTTTTAAAGAGAAGAAGGGAAGGGGGAAAGAGAGACAGAGAATATCCACTTTTTGTTCTACTTATTTGTGCAATCATTGGTTGATTCTTCCATGAGCCCTGCCCAGTGATCAATTCCACAATCTTGGAGTATCAGAATGCTGCTCTAACCAACTGAACTACCCTGTCAGGGCCTGCCATAGTTTTTATAAATTAATTTCTATGGGTAGGTGAGTATGCAACTGCTTCTAAGAAGAAGAATGAACCATTCAGGGTCATTTTCAATTTCAGAGGTTGTGAAGGCCAGACCCACAGTAACTGGCAGCCTTTGGGACTCTGGATGCCCTCCAGTTGGACTTGCCTGCTTATATACCAAACTCACCTTACTTTGAAAGTCTATTTAAACTGCACTTTTTCCAGCCTCAGGTATGCATATAAGTATTACAGACAAATCAAGACAAGTCATTTATCTGACCTTGGTTTCATCAATTATTAAATGTCAGGTTTGACCTTAATTATCTCTAAAAGTCATTCCCATGGTAAAGGACATAATCTGAAAATGTTTTCTTAATTTGCAATGTAAACATCAGCAAGTACTAGGAACTGCCAGGTAAAGAAAATGAGAGTCAGACATTCAATTTCTTTCCTGTGAGCAGCTCCGATTATAAACCCCGTTCCACACAGGTATCTCACACTCTGATGTTGGCAGCCGAGGAGCATTAAAGGTTTGTATTTATTTAATTAATTATTTCCAAGGAAATTTTCTGGATCAATTTTCATCATTAAAAGAATTAAAGTTCATTTATTGTCTTATTTTCCATTGACATTCTTTCTCTTTTCGTTTCTTATTTTCATATGTATCAATTAAAAGGGTGGCAGGTTTAACAAGACTCTTTGTAGAATATTTTTAGGCCAAAGCTTTGCACATCACCTAAATCAGGTGAACTTAAGCTAAGTTCCTCTCAATCTTGAGGAGCATACCAGATGGAAAATGTGTGTAAATGAGTGAGTGAATGAATGAATAGATAAATAAGTAAAAATACATAGATTAATAGCTTAAAAAGTAAATCCTACATGCATACATACCTGCATATATAATTAGTTTAAGGTTAGGCTGAGGAAAGGAAGAAGACATAGGTAAGTAACTATTAAAGGCAAAGATGAAGAAAAAGGGAAGTTTAGAAAAAATTGACTTTTGTCATTTCATGAAGCAACCGATCCAACATTAAAACGATGGAAACTTATAGTCATAGTACATCATAATGTGAGACCTAATTTTTGCTCATATCTCATGCTGACCCACATCAGAATGTTAATCACGACACAGATCCACACAAGTAGACCTTTGAATACTGGCCACATTTCAGCAGAAGACCACATCATTCAACAAACATCTTTGAGTGGAAAAGAATTAATACAGACCCTGCCTCAAGAAGCCGGTGGACTTCTCAGGCAAAAAAGTTCACAAAGGCCTTACTGAGCTGCGCATCCCACACGGTGCCTGTTGGCATGGAAAAGGGCTGGAGCAAAGATCTGTGAGGCCCCTGGGAACACAGGAAGGGCAACCATGCGTGGTGGCTTGGCTCAGCCTGTACTTCTGCTTAAACTTGCTTTCCAGAGATAGACACAGTTCTTGAAAAACAACAACAAAAAAATAATGTTTAAGAAAAAATATCTGTAAGTGAGATTTCAGAATTAGAATGAAATAAAGATCACATTCAGAGAAATGAACAACCTCAAGCGAGTGTGAGAATATTGTGAGCTTGAAGGTCTCATTATGCCTATTTCTTCATCAGTTAAGGAAATTCTGGAGGGAATATTGAATTAGCCAAGTGTTTTCTATGAAGCTTTTGTGACTAAAAGAGAAGATAGCCTCCCAAAGTCTTAAAAACTGAAGTATTTGTTAGATGAACCTTAATTTGTTGCTAGCTAAATAGACCAGGTAATAAAAAGAATTACACCAAGGGATACAAATAGCTAGCTGTGTCAAAATCTTTATTTTCTAAGATTAAGAAGCTTGAAGAAAAATGTAACTTTAGAGTTGCTTTAATTACAGAATCTAAAGTATTCCTTCCCTTTATATCCTTGAGAATCAATGTGTGTGTCACAGAGCTGTAACTTATTTCTAAGTAATACCGCTTTAACTTCCAGGCCAGATTCTCTATTTATTTTATTTGTCCACAATTTTCTTTATGTTTTTATTTCTATAATTGCAATTCTTTGACCTCTAAAATAAAATTTTATTTTAAATATTATTAAAAATTTAATGTACAAATATATTCTCCATTTAAAAATGAAAACACCATAAATTATAGCTATGTCTTTTAAATTACAGATCTATGGGGGAAGGAGTGGAGAAAGATGGAATTATAATC
Organism: Tonatia bakeri; assembly: GCA_004024845.1. Lineage (NCBI taxonomy): Eukaryota > Metazoa > Chordata > Mammalia > Chiroptera > Phyllostomidae > Tonatia > Tonatia bakeri. The sequence goes on along the minus strand of PVIA01002295.1, from coordinate 11,358 downwards.
AACAGAAACAAATTCACTGTGAAGCGTATGTTAAGGCCCCTTATCTGCACAAGCTCATTCCCAGGCCCTGCCTCTGGATCAGGTCACGTTGTACAACAGTGCTCCATATCTGCAGCTTTGCTTAATAGCAAATTCCAGGTATTTTGAGAGACAGAGAGAGAGAGCACATTCAAATAACTTTTATAATTGTTCTATTTCATGGTTATTGTTGTTAATATCTCCTTGTACTTAATTTATAAATTAAACTTTATTATAGGTATGTGTATACAGGAAAAAACATAGTATTTATAGGGATTTGTAGTATCAGCAGTTTCAGCATCATCTACTGGGGGGTCTTGGAACATATTCCTGGTAGCTGGTGGTCAGGGCTAAGGTATTCTATCTGTGGGAGCTTCCCCCCTCTACTAACACTATACGAGCTTCAAGACCAATACAGTCTGAATGTGCTACTGATAATTAATTAACATCATAGCTCTATATGACCCTCAGCTACCTGTCCTCTTTCCATAGTAAAAGTATCTTGTGATTTATGCCTGAACAGGAAATGAGAAAATGTGTTTGAAATCTGATTTACTGCAGTTTTCCGAAGAAGCAAGACATTTGGAGTTAAATCCAGGCCAGCTGGTCACTAGAACTTCAGATTGGGCAGTGGTTTAGGAAAAAGTAGGAGGAAAAATAAGCGTATTTAATCATGCTGTCCCAAATTGCTTATTTACCTGCCTTTCTTTGACCCTTCTTTTCCCTCCATGAAACTAAAAATGCAAAATCATAACTTCTTCTACGGTAAAGATAATTAACATATCAAGAAAGAAGGTTAAATGTAATAAAAAGGCTATGTATTTGTTAGCATCTTACATTGCTTTTGCAATTGCTTTCACATCTGTTCATTTATTTGAGCTTTTAAGCAATCCATCATAATCCACCATGATAGGAACAATGTATTTTACTTTTTTCCAAGGCAACGAAGCTACTGAGGTTTATAATGCCAACTGAAGGACAACAGTTTGTTATAGCCTGGACCAGAATCAAAACTTCTTGAATTAGAATACAACATCAAGAAGAGGCATCTGAAACATCTTTGAAAATTTCTGCAGCTCCAAATATTTATGGATTAGAAATCATCTTTGAAGTTAATGGCAACTGGCTAACCATTTAACCAAATCAGAAAGCATGTCATGTAGAAGCTGTTCTTTGTTTATAACTGAACAAAAGTCCTGATCCCAGACCAGAGAAGCTACTACATTACAGCTGGATACATATGGCAAAAAATACATAATGTTGTCCTTCATATATTCTAATACATATACTTTTCTATTTGTAGTTAGTGGCATTTTAAAGAATCATAACAGGTTAATTTGAAAAAATTTGTATTGTTTAAGCTCTTACAGTTGTTACCATTTTTTTCCCTTCTCCTCCCTCACCCACTCTTACCGTCTTACCACCCCAAGCTAATTCCCATACTGTTGTCTATGACCATGGGTTGTGCATAAATGTTCTTTGGCTAATCCCTTCACTATCTTTCATCCCATCTCCACCCATTCCTTTCTGGCAGCTGTCAGTCTGTTCTATGTATCTAAGTTTTAGTACTATTTTGTTTGTTAGTTTATTGTTCATCAAATTCCACATATGTGAGATCATGTGGTAATTTTCTTTCAGTGACTGGCTTATTTCACTTAGCATAATTTTCTCCAGGTCCATCCATGCTGTTGCAAAATATAAGAGTTTCTTCCTTTTTTACTACTGCATAGTATTCCATTGTACAAATACACCGCAACATTTTTTAAAGATTTTATTTGTTTATTTTTAGACAGAGGGGAAGGGAAGGAGGGAGAGAAACATTAATGTGTGGTTGCCTCTTGCATGTCCCTAACTGGGGACCTGGCCTGGCTGGCAACCCACACATGTGCCCTGACTGGTAATTGAACCAGTGACCCTTTGGTTTGTAGGCCTGCACTCAATCCACTGAGCCATACCAGCCAAGGCTAAATGCACCACAGCTTTTTTATCCACTCATCCACTGATGGGAACTTAAGCTGTTTCCAAACTTGGCTTTTGTGAATAGTGCTACTACAAGCATAGGGGTACAAATATATATTTTTGTATTGGTGTTTCAGAATCCTTGGGGTATATTCCTAGAAGTAAAAAATTGCTGGGTCAAAAGGGAGTTCCACCTTTAATTTTTTAGGTTTAATTCATATTATTTTCCACAGTGGCAGAACCAGTCTGCATTACAACCAACAGTACACTAGGGTTCCCTTTTCTCCACACCCTTCCCAACACTGTCTGTTGATTTATTGGTGGCAGCTATTTTGACAGGTGTATGGTAGTATCCCACTGAGGTTTTAATTTGCATTGCTCTGATGATTAATGACGTTGACCATTTTTTGAAATGTTTATGGGCTCTCTGCATGTCCTCTTTGGAGAAGTGTCTATTCAGGTCTTTTGCCCATTTCTTAGTTGGGTGTCTTCCTAGCATTGAGTTATATTAGGTTTTTGTATATTTTGGAGATTAAACCCTTGTCAGATATATCAGTGGCAAATAATTTGAAAATTTCATAACCACATAATTATTAAACTGTTTGGATATATATACATGGTTAAAATATAAAATGACCAATTAGAAGAAAATATATTATTATTATAAATTATGCTCAAAACTAAAATTGATAAATTGTTTTAAAATAAAAAATTACTGACTACAAATGTAGTTATGTATTTCTGATATACCTAGATATGAATATATTTCAACATAAATCTCCGGCTTAAGTAAAACTTCTAACATCATAAATGGTGCAGAATTTCAAATAATGTTTTAAATGATTTATAACAGTTTTAAAACATGAGTTTCCAAAGTGTAGTTAAAGACCAAAGTGTAGCTGTCTACCTATTTCTCCATAGTGTTCTGTACCAAACCAAAAAGTACTGAGTCACATGACAATATGTATCTACATGTAACATTTTGTCTATTATGCATTTACATTTCTAATTGTATAGCAACATACATAACACAACATCAAAATTGTGCTGGAAAGCAATAAATTTTAATGTCTTTGCATCAAGAAATAATAAGATATTAGAGGATGGTGTTATTTCATATAGATATGATTCTTGGGAGTCACAATGAAAACCATGAAACAATGTAAAAATGTACACTATGAGCTCGGCACAATAAACATGACCTAATTATGAACAATGTACATAGTAATAATTCACTTCTTATATATCATGGAGTGAGCAATGCCCATTTAATAGATTTTTCTTGATAAGTATAAGAGTTGAGAGTGAATTCACACACATTGAGTCAGGAAGACCTGGGTCCTAGTTCAACTGTACTAACTCTTGCTGTGAGAACTTAAGTGTTTTACCTACTTCACCCTTATTTTACTAATGTATACTATGTGGAAAAAGAGCATTTTTATGAGGCTTATTATGGAGATTATATAAACTATATATATTTTTTCTAACACATAAGTGCCTTATAAATAGTAGATATTGTTAAACTATTATTATTTTTCCCACTCACAGATGAGAAAACTGAGGATCAGAGTATAAGGGATTTCCCTAAGACCACACAGATCTTAAACAGTAGACATGTGCCTTTGAACTCAGATTTTCTGATGTTACTACATTCCATGCAATTTGCAGGGCACCACATTGCTTAAAAAATTCCCTTTGTGTGCAGCACAAATTTTGTCTTTTCCATTGTTTCCCCTAATTATATATTTCCACATCGCTTTCTTATTTTGAATCTTTATGTGGTGCACAGCATGTAAGATACCAATAGTACTTAATTATTAATATTTCCAGCTTTGTATATTGTCACTTCTGTAATAAAAGTGCAAATTTCTTGAGGAAAAATAACTGATATCTATAAGCAACTGTCTCTGTATGTACTGGACAAGTTACTTTACTATATTTTATTATAGAAAAAATTTAGTATTTCAACATATAATTAGGGTCTCATAAATTTATTTGATGGTAATGTTAGAAATCTAGTTATTGAAAATAATTCTAGAACTCATGAACAACACATGAGAGAAATTCTCAGAGGGAAAAATTACAGTCAAATATGCAGAAGAAAAAGTCAAAATAAGACAAAAGAAAGAAGGAAGTATCTATCTTTAAGAGCGGCATAAACAAGGACCACAAAATAAGGAGGTGGAGGAGGAGAAAGGGGACTGACTAAAGTTCTATTGAACACAACCATGTGGAAATAAAAAGATAAAGGACCAACAGAGATTGCAAAATGGAAAAAGTAGGTACAAAAACTTCAAATTAGAAGCATACATTTGCATAGTAAGGTGGGCAAATGGAGACTAATAAACACTCCAATCTCTGCTTCTTTATTCTCAAACCAACTAGCCACTTTCCATTATCTTAGAAGTAGATTTATTTTCATGTTTTGAAACCTTAAAAAAATCTTTAAATGATTTGATCAGATTGTAAAATACTTTAAAACACCATGACAGACTGGAGTGTACAGCTCCAGAAAAAATGTCTTTCTCTTCCACAGGGCACATGTAACATGTGAATAGGCGCTCCAGCAGGTTGGCGAAGCATTAACATATAAAGAGGTGCTGAGCAAAGGAGTGATGTTCAATAAATGCTTCTTTGCGTTCATGAAGAGGTTATAAAAAGTTCAGGAAACAAATGATGTCTGATTTAAAAGAAAAGCAATGCTATATGACAATATATACTAACTATAAATTTGGAATGCAAAACCAGCAAGCTGCAAGATTTCAGAGGAAAGGAAAATCACTATGGGTCAGCTCTGCGGTCAAAGAACACACACCTAAGGAAGTAGGTCTGGTCACCATCCAAGTCTCTAAGTGTGGTACAGAGAATATATAATTAAGCAGTGACACCTAAAAGGCTGACCCATGGCCCGAGAATAGCATGTATCTACAATTTACTTCCTTTGATTTTTTACTGTTCTGCCAGTTTGAATGCATAATGTTCTGGCAGAAATAATATTGTTCACAGAACAATCATATATAGAAAAGAATTCAAAGTCTAGAACATTTTTTAAATGCCTGTTTATCATAAAAAATTATTGAAACACTCATCTTCCTGTAGTTTTTTTTTCTGTTTTCATCACAATTTAGTGTTAAAATTCTTATTTTGCATCATGTACAGGGTGGGGGAAAAGGAGGTGTACAGGAGTAAGTATGCAAAACTCAGTCTTTATTCTTATTTTATTATTTATTAACTACTGTATTATTTTCCATACAACTAACTGTAAACCTACTTTGCCCCATTCGGTATACTCCTGGTTGCAAGCTACCAGACCACCATTTAATCTGAGCCCTCTCCTAATCTCACCCAACTTTATATCCATTGTTTAATTCTCTTCTTTTTATGATTATTATTTAAAAATTATTTTCTACAACTTATCTTTTTCCAGTTGCCATTTCTGCAGAACATGTTTTCAGACTGCCTTCTCTATCCTTCTGTATTTGTACATTTATATCTGACTCTGACTAGAAATCTACCAGGAAAATTTGTTTAGCCAGTAATAAAATATACTTTGTGGAGTTTGTATTGTTGACACCAACAATGAGCAAAACAAAAAACAAAATTGAAAGGAAAACAGCACATAAGTTTTAAAATCCTTGAAAGTGAGGCAGTATTTTTTCTTCTAGGTTCTCAGTGCAGTCTTAGGAGCTTTTCTTGCCTAATTAACAGTAAACATGCCAAATAAATAAATAAACTACCAATAACAAATACAATAACAAACAAATGCCCATTTTTTGTTTATTTATTTAGTTAACTATTACTTCCCTTATCCATTATTCTAAGAGACATTAATGGGGAAAAAAGACAGAATGGAACTCCGGCCCTGAAGCAATAAAAGTTTATCAGGAAAGGCAGCAGGAGTATTTATAATTAGAACAGACATTCCAAGCTTAAGGTGTTGTGAAATGAAACTATGGTACATTTACACAATGGAATATGATGCAGCAGAAAGAAAGAACTCCTACCTTTTGTAACATCATGGATAAAACAGGAAAATATAATGTTAACTGAAGTAAGCCAGGTGGTGAAAGACAAATACCATATGGTCTCACCTATAAGGGGAACGTAATGAACAAAACAAACAAATGAGCAAACTAGAACCAGAAGCATGGAGATAAAGGACAAACTCACAGTGACCAGAGTGGAGGGCAGAGGAGGATAAGGGATGTAGGAAGGAGAAGGGTATATAGTCCAGGAACATGTATGAATGACCTGTGGACAGGGACAACAGGGTGAGGGCTGACTGTGGTGGGGGCTGCAGTGGGGGGGAAGAGCAACAGGAGAAAAATTGGGACAACTGTAATAGAACAATAATGAAAAAGAAATATCTTCACGAGGACTTAAAAAAATTTAAAAAGTAAAACAGGGTAACAACAACAACAACCACCACCAAAAGACAGAGTCACAGAATGATGGTAATCAGGGAAGGGAGAGAGCAAACGAGTTTTGTTCTGCTTGCCTGAGAAAGGTGGTGATACAGCCTAATTGTGTACTACCAGCAGGATTTGCCTCAGCATTAGGTACTCACTAAAATGTCTGGATTTTTACCAATAAATTCCTATGCATTATAGTTCAGCTATGTGTATGTGTCAACATTTACTAATTAAATGGAATTGAACTTGTGAGGGTGGGTCATGATCACGTTTGGCACCAGGCTTCCTTTTAGCAAATGATGGGCCAGGCCCTTACCCGCAGCTGCTGTGTGCCTCTTGCTGTCCCCTCAATTGGATCCATTCACCCAGAAGTTCATCTCCTGAGCCAAGCATCCAGCACAATCATCTGAGGGCTCTTTTTCTGGAAACCCATGAAGGCGTATATCAGGTCTGGCTGGGCCACTGAATACATATCTTTTGGAGATTTAATTAAGTGATAAGTTATGAAGTCTGCTGAGAGGAAAGTCTACTGTGAAGCAGACTTACTGCAATGGATCCCCAAGGAGTGAGAGGTTAATGACAATAAACAAGCAACATTCAAATGCCTCATAACAAGTAAATCTCTGGCATTAGGAGATAACCTAACAGTGTGAAAACCAGTGGCCATCAAATTCCATTTTGTGGTCAGAAATTATCAGAAACATGTGGCTTATCAATGCCTATGTTATGTGATTTAGGAGAAGTAAGACTTTTTTATGATTTGTTTCTCATTCAGCAAACCGAATTTTGTATCTATACTCACGTTCACAGATCTGCCACAGGTAGAATCAGTGTGCTTTTAAAAGGCATTAAAGGCAGATTTCCAGAAATCAAAAAGCTTCCAGTATATTTGGAAGGTAAGGAGAAAATTAAATCACAGACTAAGTGATAGTGTTGCTACTATGTTTCCACATACCTGATTTAGGTTTCCACACCCCCCGCCTCCACCCCCAAAAAGAGCAAGCTATCCTAACAGATTCCCTGTTACAAGCACAAGTGTAAACTAGTCCTTAGGTGCCTCACTCAGTTCCTCTCACTAAGGAGTACAGTATCCTTCCAGTGCAATTCTAGAAATAATACAAAACTTCTTTTTCTAGTTCACTAAGTCTACTCTGCAATGTTGCCAGATCAACATGGGGAAAGAAAGTGTCAGAAGTGGATGCAAAAAACTAAGACAGCAGAAAAGCAGAAGGATAAAATGTACAAATCATTTTCCTTTAAAAATAGTATTCTAACATTTTGCATTTGTACAAACACAAAATATTATGTACACATTTCATTTTGCCTAAAAATCTGTATGTAATAGGGAAATTGTAAATGAGAAGATTGGACACAAAGAAACTTAAATATGTGTCCAATAAAAATGATAGCTAATTTTGAAGATCGTTTGTTTTGGTTCCATTCACACATAGTTTCTAATCCTGAGGGTGAATATTCTTCACTTTTTCATCTCTTTAGGTGTTTGGCACCACCATTTATTCTCTGTAAATATAATTTTTCTCTTTTGACGAGCTTTTTCTCCCTTAACACAAAATCATTTACTAGTCTTTTCTCATGTTAGAATACAGCAGCCATTATCTCAACTTTGTGTCTCCGTAGCTTCCTTCTTGCCTTTGTACCTTTGTGAGATTCATCTCCAGCCACCATCCTCCATCTCCAACACATTTGCCACCAACTTAGTGTCACCCCCAACCCCCAATTAAATAAGAGCAACTGCACTAAGTCCCGGAGATCCCCTAACTGGTAATTCAAATGGGCATTTTCATTGCTTATCCAAGTTGATGTTTCCACTTCATTTAACACTTATTCCTCCTTAAAACATGTTTTCATTTGCCACTCCCAAATCTGGAAACTACTCTCTTTGCCTTTCCCTCTGGACATTCCTCATCAGTCTCTCCCATGAACTCCTGTCTCTCTGCTGTGACAGATTACTATTAGTTGATCACATTCATGGCCAATATTGCAGGCTTCCTGAGTCGTCCATTTCCTCTCTCTTTCCCCACTACAACCAGCCGATTACCAGGGACTGTGCATTCAACCAACTAATCATTTGAAATTCCGATTTGTTCTCTCCACTTCCACTGCCAGTGCCTGAACTCAGTTCCGCACCCTCTAGCATTTGGTCCACTACATAGTTTGCAAACAGTTCCTTCTAATTTTTCTCAACTGTCTCTACCATGAGAAACTTTACCACCAACAACCACCACCACTCACTCATTCTGTGTACATATCCAGATAAAATTATCATTTCCCAACTTTATTCGGAAATCAACATACAGTTCTTCAAAATGTCAAGCACCATTTCTAAGGTATTATTCCTGCCTTCTTTACGAGTTGAATCTATTGTCAGTCTTCAACATAGATTCTTTGCTCATGCTTTCAATCTTGTGGACACATCCTTCTTCTGACTACAAATATTCTCTCCACTGCTTTTCTTCAAGGACCTGTGCTTAACTGTTGTTTCCTTATCAAAGCTTTCCCAACACTTTCTAAATTGAATTTTAGTTTGGACTCTTTAGCTTTCTTCTATACCTGCCATTTTTTTAAAGATTTTAATTATTTATTTTTAAACAGAGGGAAAGGGAGGGAGAGAGGGAGAGACTTCAATGTGTGGTTGCCTCCCATGCGCCCCCTACTGGGGAACTGGCTTGCAACTGGGAATGCAACCAGTAACCCTTGGATTTCCAGGCCAGCACTCAATCCACTGAGCCACACCAGTCAGGGCTGCATCTGCCATTTTTCAGCTACTCTGTGATTGTTAGCTTATTTAACTTCCCCACAGATTGTGATGAAAGAAATTATAACATACCGGTATATCTTTTAAGGATTTTCAGCAAATTTCTTATCTTACCCTCAAATGAATTGTAGGCTGTTATCAATAATAAAGTCTTTAGCCAAGACAGCAATAAGAGAAAAAAAAAAACACTGCAGCTTAGTTTCTGTACACATTAAAAATAATTTTTTTTCTTTCTCATTGAGTTTATTGGGGTGACATTGGTTATATATGGGTTTTAGGTATACATTTCTATAGTACATGATCTGTATGTTGTATTGCGTGTTCACCACCCCAGCCATCTCCTTCCATCACCATTTGTCCCCCTTTACCCACTTCTACCTCCTTGCCCCTCTCATAATCACCATATTGTTGTCTGTGTCTACGAGTTTTATGAGTGAAAAAGGTAAAGGGATTAAATAAAATAATGTGTAAGTTTTAAAATCTGAAGCAATGAATGGTTATAGCAATCATTAATTAATCAGTGCTTTCTAAGCAGTATCTCAAAAACATTTCCTTTTATATATTTCTTTTTCAATGTATATATGTATTATGTTCATGTCAAAATGATTAATAGCAACTTTGTTTTGATGCAGTTTTATCATGAGTACAAACCGATTAATTAAACTGCCTTTTAAATCAAGGAACTGCAGTAAGTTCTTTATCTTACAATTCTTAACTGAATTCCTAAATAAAATTTAAGTCATATCCTCATCTTGTGTTTTCCACTTGACTTTCCCCTGATGAATATGAACTATGATGCATTACTGCTAGAGTGTAATACTCTGTCATATCTATAAATTCCACAAAGTCTTAAACTGTGAAAAAGAGGGTTACATGCTGTTTTTCGAAAAATGTCTGAGAATTAATCATTTATTTCCCTTTCCTGACATGTCTTTTATGCTTTGCATGTTTTTCAAAGATAAGGGAGTAACGTTAAGAAATATTACTGTCCTCACTGGTGGAAGAAAATGAAACCATGAATCTCCACACAAAGCTATACACTTGAATTCGAAGGTGCAATAGTTTGTCAAATTTCAGAGTCTTTTCCAAATACCTTTCTTGAATTATGAACTGCAAAATCACTTTAACAGTTACAGATTCTATTTTTAGAATCTGTGCCTTTTGTCACAGAATTTTGCATAATTTTATAAGCACTTGGAACATGAAGAAAATAAGAGGCCATCTTTGTAGACTATGAATGACACATGAAACAATCACATAAACTCAATCAACAGATTTCTCTGCACACAAACTCTTTGGAAAAAAAATTACCTTTGATTGTGCATGACTCAGCATTATTAATAGCATCTGTACAGTCAATATTTAAATGAAGGAGAAACAAATAAGAACTTCAAACTTGGTTATAAGCTTTTCAATAGTTTTTAGTTCAACTAACATTTTCTTATAAAGTATAAATTTCCAAGCTTGGGTAATGATCTATAGAAACTGAAATTCATTGATCTCTTTATGTGGAAATTCTGTGCAAATGGTTTAATATAAGGCAAGACAAAGAGCAAGAAAGAAGTTGATCCCAGTTTTAAGAATTAACATATATAAAAAAGCTAGATTCTCACCATGCTGGGAAGAGTGCAGATCAATATTTCATTTTGAACAAATTTAGAAATAATTTTCAATAAACCTAAAAAATTTTACACAGTTAAATAAGAAATCTATCCTAAGGAAATGTTCAGAAACTCAAATATAAATTAAACAGTTCATTGCTACATTCTTTAAAATAGCAAAATTATGAAAATAAGATTTTAAAATTATGACAGTGGTTATTATATATGGTACAAATGATTAAAATATGGTGTTTAATTAATTATGGTACAAATATATGGTGGTTCATAAGGAGACCACTAAAATAGATGTAAGTATGGAAACATAGAAAACTAAAAGCCTGAGGAGCAGAATTTACCTGGGAAATGTTGAAATAAAGTTAAAACAGGACATTTTAATTTTTATATCTTGAAACATTTGTTTTCTCTTCTTCCACATATCAGTCAAAGAGACTAAAACAGCTATGAAATATTTCAGGTTAGTGATTCAGTTGTCTCCTCTTCATTTCTATTTCTTGCACTTAGTGGATACTGATGAAACAGGTTTGGTAGAATGAGTGAACCTTTCATCCCATGTTGAACATAACATGTACTC